>JANIJG010023038.1:51014-83493 GCA_024611175.1 Megaceryle torquata
GAGAGATAAAGAGCAAGGGATAGGGGGGTGGGGGGGGGGGGGGGGGCGGGTGAGAAGGGAAGCAGGAACAGATTCTTTGAAGCCTCAACATACCCTAACTGCATTTGAGCACTAAGGGAGGAGAGTTTTCCTTCAGTTGTACTTCATGAACTTATGATAGTTTCATTTTAAAGCCATGAGCTGAGCTCCAATCTAATCAGTGTGAATGATGCCTTTTGTGTCAGCCTTGTTACCCCAGAAGCAAAACCATCCTAAACAGCAGCACCCCTACACAAAGTGTATTTATCACTTACACCTGGAGGCAGTAAATAATACTTTAGTCATCTACAGAAGCACTGGAGAGCAAAGTAAGCTCAAAATTTAGCATAGGGGTTCCCAAGTCACTTAGTCTTTTTATAATCTCCTTGTCTTGAAGACCACTCATAAAGTCTTCATTGACTTTTGTCCTGTCCTTGTTTATTAGAGTTGGTTTTTGAGGCTGAACGTTTCATCCTTGATAGTGATAGAAGTTTGTGAGAATGAAGACAAAATAAAAGCTCTGTAAGGGCTTCAGGAGTTGGTCTCAGAAGTTGAAGGGAGTGTTAAAAAGTTCTGCCTATAGAAGAAACATTGTAATGACAAATGCACTTTCCCTTACCATCTTCTGAGCTAACTAGATGCCTCATCTTTGACCTTTTCTTCTTGAAATGCACATAGTCTTCTAGCAAGGAGAATTCATTTTCTCCTGAGATTTTTCATTGACAGAAAATCTGTGAGAGGCTGGACAACAAAAGGAGTGTGATGCATCTGAGGAGGAAGAGGGTGAGTGCTCATCTAGGCTTTGCAGCCTCTCTTGCCTGCTTCCACAGTTTGCTTTCTGTGGCATGGGCATTGCAGTCCTGGTGCAGGTGGGGTAAGGCAGTGCAACCTGCAGCTCAGAGTGCTTTTATCTTCTCATATTTCTCTTCAGGTAACAAGTGACTTTCAGAGAGAGGATTCCCTGAGGGCTTTGTTCTTCCTCAAGATTGTTTGTTGTACGTTTTATGAGTCAGCACCCATGGAAGCAGTGCATTTTCTAACCTCTTATACGGCTTCCTTCTGTGCTGCTGATGTTAATAGAAAGCTGCTGGCAGGAGTCGAGCTAAAAAAGATGTCAGATGTCACGCAGCAGTGGTGTTGGGGAGAAGACAAGCTGCTCAGCTGACTGTTATGACGCACAAGACTTTGTGCTGGCTTTTCTCAAAGGAGGATTAGTCTGAGACCCATGATAGCGTGAGAACTTCCCAGTGGGGACTACAAATTGTACTTCAGGATGTAATCTAAAGTCTCTTTGAAAAGAGAGACCTCCTGTACAGCAGAACCGGGTTAGAGATCAAGGGCAGTCTTTGCTGTGATTTAACAGTTTAAGACATGAAGAAGTTCTGGCTCTACATACAGTTTACTCATTGATGCTTTGTCATGTCACATCTACTTTTAACTTGCTGGTGAATCTGCAGTACATTCAGTGCTGATAAGCCACACATTAGACCATCCTGCCACAACAGAAACATTATAGAATGGCTTTCTTCCAAAAGCAATTGTCACACAGTATGAAAGGGGAGCACAAATTCCAAATGGACACATTTTCAAAAGTAGTTTTTGCAGATTGGATAGGCAAGAGTGCCAGAAGAGGGCCACAGGTGGCAGAGGCTAAATTCCTGTTGTCTACTGGAACTGTTGCTGGCCAAGCGTTTTCTGTGTACTCAGTACCCACTTTCTGCATTTGATTGATGCAGTTCTGGCTTTGCCTCCTCACTTGAGTATTTTCCATGTATTATTCATATTCCTGCATTAAAAACTGTGGTACAAGATGTTCCAGACTGGGTAGCTTATCTCCATGCAACAACTTGGCTTAGCACTGTACTTTGATAAATTATTTTGTGTATCTGCAGAAAATCCAGAAGGTTTGTTTGAACTACAGAGACCTGTTGTATAATTGCCTTTTTTTTCCAATTTCTGGGTCTGTATCAATGTAATCTGAGGCCTAAAAAGAGTATCAGGGCTTTTCATTGGTAAGGCATAGTGACAAAACCCCAAGACTTTGCTGATATCTTACTACATTTTTAGTGTAATGTACAGTGGATTATGGGGGAAAAAAAAAAAAAAAAAAAAGATCATGCTGTTTCCTCCTATTTATCTTCTGTGTTAACCCACAGAGAGCATATAATAGAGAATTCATTGTGTTCCCTACCTTGGAGGCTTTAGATTTTGCTTGTGGCTTGAGCAGCCAAGAATCAACTAGAAGGGAGGCTACAGATTTATCATATACTGATAAATATCTATTCCTTTCAAATGCAGAACTGACTTGATAGATGTCTTTTTTTTTTTTTTTTTAAAGAATAAGCACTTGATATAAAATCCTCTGGTGTCTGCAGTCTGTTGGCTTTTGTACAGACCAAGGCAGGGGCAGGGTGGAAACAGGTCAGAGGTGTCAATTCACATGAAGCTGGTTTGGAAGGATCAGAAAGGGGGTTGCTACAAAAAGCCACCAAAGAACAGAAGCAAAGGAGTTTCTGGGGTGGGAGAAGGCTTTGTATTATTTGCATGTCCACTTACATCTCCTGCCAGAACACAGGGGGGTTGACACACAACCTTCATAACCTTTCTTATGTGGAAAAAGTGGTTATCAAGAATAATTGTATCTACCATCCCTGTGAACTGTTAAAGGGATCCAAACACAGAATCAATGGGCAGGTGTAATTGTGTTATCTAATGCTAATAAGATAATGCTCATTTGAAATAGAGCAGTGCTTATCTTCTATTCCAGCAGAGCTGCTCTGATTCAGGTAAGATCTGAAGGCTCGAGAAATGACAGGAGGATATTTGCTGCCCTGACTTCTACATGGACTCCAGTCCATCACACAACATTTGTGTGGAACCAAAGTAGAAGTAACTTTAGAGATGAACTGATCTAGGCTCACCCTCCTGTACAAATCCTCCCAGCCACGCATAATCCTCCACAAGGGCAGTCATGTTTGCAACAGAGAGATACAAATTCTCCTACCTTCAGATCTGAATGGCAGTTGCTTACATATGTACTTTCCTGTTTCATGTGGTCCATCCCTGGAGGTACCAATGGACACTGGATATTATGGACAAAAAAATTGGCAGTGTAGATGAAGCTGTCATATCCAGCATGCTCTGTACATGATTAATTTGTAAAATGGCACATGTTGCATCAATATTTATATTTGATCCATCGAGACAGCTAGTTAGTTCAGCATATGGGAAGCATTACAGTTTTGTGAGCCTACAATGTCATTTCTTACACAGGGTGGGTGTATATAACAAAAATAATTGTGTTTATGTAGCAAAACATACTCACACAGGCTGTATCAATTGAGTTCTTGCACAGACGTTGAAAATACAAATAAAAATATCATTAAAAAATATCCAAGCAATACAGAAAATAATTCACACAGAAGAATCCAAATGATGTGTATTCAGAAGAGGAGAGGAGTTTTCCTATGCTGAAGCCAGCAATGACTGAAGCTGGAAATACCACCCAACAAGCAGTGTTTTCAGATGTTTAATTATAAAAATGAGAAGCAGGAGGAGGGAAAGAAGGAAGGATGGACTGAGATATCAGATCAGAGAGAATGAATTTCAGGCCTTTGGCTCTGCAAACCTGCAGTTACTTCCCAATTTAAGGGTCAGTGGGTAGTTCCAAAGCATGGTGTCAGAGTAGGAGACTTTCTGGGTTGAAGATCTTTAAGAAACCTGTGGATATAGTTGTGACTGTCCTTGCTGAGAACTTCAAGCCCCCAAAAGACTATCCTTAAACTTTTTGCCAGTGGCCCCATGTTTTATTATGGATAAAGGACTGGCTTTGGTTCAAATCCTCTTCCTCTGCCCAGTTGAGGCTGCTAGTGGCAGTGCTGCAGCACTGCAGGCTTTCAACAGCTAGTACAGGCAGAAGGTGGAACTCCTGGGTGGTGTCCTTTGCCAGAGTTATGGATATTGTTGTCCAAGTCCATGTTGTATGGTACAGGGAAGCTCCAAGAGTCCAGGAACAGGGCTGACAGTGGTGAATGCTCCCACAGACTACTAAGTAGATGGTGGTTACACCAGGCTGGATTTTCACCTTTTATTCTTCCTTCTGAACATAGATGAGCTCCAAATGCCCTGCTTGCTCCTTAATGGATCATCTTGGTAAGAATGTAAAACTGCTTCCCCTCTCACCCATCCATTCAGGACTGATGGAACTGAAAGTATCCAGCTGTTGCTGGGTGGACTGGTCCATGGAGTCAGGCTGCTCACCTGCAGGATAACTCTTGGGTCAGAAAACACACAGAATGGTATTTACAAGGTTTTTCTTCCTTCAGAATGTAGGGCTTCTCCTTTCTGAATAAATAAATAATCACCTTACCTTGGTTGCTACAGGAGGCAGTGCAAAACAAGTTAGAGATGGTGAAGACAAATAACTCCTTGTTTCTGCACTATGAAAACTTGTCTTTTGAGCAGTGAAGCTTAGGATTTTCCCTTTGCATGTAGTTAATTAAGCTTTCACTTTTTGGAAAGCTTTCTGCAGGTTGAGGACAGCTCTTACCTATTGTAATGATTTACAGTATACTGCATTTAGCGTGCAGCATGATGTCAGTGAGAAGCTGGGAATGTGCAGACTCAATAGATCTTCCCCACAGAGTGGTGGGGCTCAGGCATGAGCCTCTGGCCCCCAGTGCTGGAATCTCAGGGGCTTTCTCACCTTGGAGAAAGCTGGATAGATCTCTCCATAGTCCAAGGACTGCTGGCAGATACTTTCCCCCCAGGAAGGGTGATGCTCACTGTGTTTTGCTTCCTCACTCTGCCAGCCCTGTCTCTTCCCCTCTGCATTTGTTTTAAGAGTGGGGGTTTTTTTCATCATGGAGAGCTTTCAAAGGATCTGAGCAACCGAGGTGGTCACTGTAATGTGTTTCTAAATGACTTTGCAGCTTTTGGAATCCATTGTCAAATCTTAACAAAAGCTGTTTCATTATGTACTGTTATTAAATACACTTTTACTTTGGAAATGACTGGAAGGCTTGAGGAGGGGGAAATGGACTCTAAAGTTTATGTAGACAAGAGCAAAGTGCTTCCAAAGTATTTTTCCCCCCATAAAGCAGCAAGAGCACACCGATTTTCATCTTGAAGCCAAGAAACAAACCTCTTTTATTTGCTTGAAGATTTTCCTTTGTAAGAAGCCATTTTCCTGGCCCAAATCTGATGAGGGCATTAATTCTCAAGCCCTGGATTGAAGGGAAAGCCTGCCCTGTGGATGGGAGGGATGGTGCCAATGAAGGGAAGGCTGCAAGGGTCATTCCCAGTTTCTCAACTCACAGGGAATTAGGGTGAAGATGAAAAGTTTAAAACAGCAAAGCTTTTGGGAAATATATTTGTAGATTCAGTGGGTGCTCTTTCCATGCTTTCAGAGAGGGTCTCGTCCCAGCGTATAGGTGACCTAGTAAATGTGAGAGAAAATGGCTTGTCTTGAACCCTGATGTCAGAAGAGGGGGGGACTTACTCTTTCAGAGGCTTTGCTGGTTTGCACTGGTTTACATTATCTGGGAAACTACAGCGTAAATGCAAAGCATGTGATCTCTAACTCCCCATTCTTTGTCTGCCTCCATTATAGTCCTACAGACTCCTCGTGTAGCACTGGGAATAAGTGTGGTTCAACACTCATTATATTCCCTTTATTCATTTGTGTGCTCACATAGTGCTAATAACAATGCAGTACAATAAAAGATAGCACTAGAGTCTTAAATTAAATGCAGCCTTTCCAGTATCTCAGCAGGATGGCAGGCAGGCATATATTTCCAGCTGCCTTTCAGCAGCCCCATTAATAAATCATATTTATTTTCCTGGAAGGAGAACTGCTGGGACATCCTTCTGTTTTGGGGGTAGAATCACATTCAATATCCCAAAATTATATTGTTGGACATGGTTGTGAATTTTGGACTTGAGAATTGCAACTGCCAAAAACTCCATGGTCTTCTTCCTACCCTCCTTTAACTCCCATTTATACAGTTGGGGTTTTTTTTTTTCCCATAGTTCTTGTCCACCAGCTTCCATGCTGTTCTAGTTAATGAGCAGCATTTCCCTCATATGTGTTTAGGATGATCATCCTTTCTCAGCATGTGTCTGTCTCTAATGATTTACCCAGACAAACACTGCACCAGAACACGTCGGAACGCTGGCAGTCTTTGATCCCCGTAGTACATCTGGACTTAAGCAGTGGCCAGTGTCTTCTGAAACAAGGGAAACATTTGAGCTCGGGTCCAAATTGCATTGCTTACACACAGACAGGCTCAGATAAACAGCCCAAGTTCTCTTAATGTTTCCCTGCTTACCCCATTTTTCAAAATGGTTTGCTGTTTTGATTGTTCCCTAAGATATCTCTCCAACTTTCCTCTGGCTTTATCATAAGGAGGCAAGGAAGGGAGAGACCCAACAGCCTTATTCAAATCAGTGTTGATAGTGACAGCCCTGCTAATGGATTTGCCAAGAAACTGTTTATCTACAGAGCATAAATCTTGACCTTATTTTTAATAGTGGAATCTTTCCTAATAACTTGCATAATGACAACTCAATTTCAGTTGCAATTCATGTTTTAAGAGTGAATTACTGATTATTGTCTTACATGAACAGAAAACAATTTACATAGACTGATGATAATGTCTTAGCAACCTCAAGATCTACAAACATGTCATGGTCACCATCGTATCCTGTATGTGGTTTGGGAATAAGGATGATGGGATGACAGTCTCTATAGCTACAGGGAGTATATTGTAACTATTCTAGAATATCCAAGAAAGTATAGGTAGGTTTAGAAAATTATTAAAATAGCATTTAAAATGATGCTTTAGGTGGAATTGTTAGAATTTTTTAAATTTTATTTTACTTTTCTACAATTGAATGTCTAAGCTTCATACAGCACAAGCATATGGACAATTTCATCATTGTGTAAACAATTTTATGGTGTGGATTGGCCAAATAGGAACCTGACCTGCTTCCACGGAACTACTTTTGCACTGCAGGTATCTTGAGCCATCTGATTAATGAGGTCTTTCTTCAGGTATTGCAAAAGTGATCAGAACTGAATGTTACACTCCCTGTTAGGATCCCGAGCCAAGCTCACTCAGTGAGCAGCACACTTGGAACTTGTTACAGCACTCTGAGTTTTTGTGCAAAGGGCTGTAACCTTCTGGTTACTTGGGTTAATTTTCATTGAAGGAAATGACATTTTTCTCTTCTCTAAACTAAGTGTCACAGTAGTGATTCCCAGGCATTTCTCTGGGACATCTGCGAGCTCCTCAGATGGAAATTGCTACACCCACATGAAACGTTTTAATCTGTTGTGTTTGAAGGAAGTTAGAGTGGATTAGTATGAAATCTCTGATGATTTCGGGAATAACTAGTGTTTGTGAAACTCTCTTCGGTTAAATCTTCTGAATCAAAGTTCACTCTCTTAGTGATAGAGAAGGGGGTTGCTGAATAAAAAAAAACTCAACACCATTCTAAATGAGTGCTCCCCTGATTCACAGGGTTCTCTTCCCATTCAAGTTTTCAGTCAGATGTCTTTCGTTATCTTGACCTCACTGTTTAGAGATACTTTAACCTTGCAAACAAAATAATGGGGACCTCTGGTTGTTGTCATTAGAAAATTGGCTGCGATGGAATCATTGGCTCAGCTGCCAAAGAGGATCGCTGTGGAATCTGCAGTGGTGATGGGAAAACCTGTAAAGTGGTGAAAGGCGACTTCAACCACACCAAGGGGATGGGTGAGTAACCTCAGCAGCATTTTAGTGGAGTGGAGGTTCTCTTTACTGCTTGAGGAGTTAAAGAGGGGGATTAAGAGCTCTTCTTGGATAGCACTGGACTCATCTGGTCTAGGAAACACATAAGAAACAGAAAACAAAATCCAACTCGGTTCAAATGTGATATTCTGTCTGCTTCTTACTCAGTTGCCCAGATACCAGCCATTGCCTCTGTCTAAAATTCAGATTGAAGTTGTGTTTTTAATTTTGAATGCTGCTGGTGCTGTTGATTTTACATAAGAGACAAAAATCCCAGTATCTTTTCCAGAGGAAGGGAAGTCTGATTTCAGCACCATCTTTGAGCTCTTTGAGAGCTCAGAACGATGCATGTTGCATGTTGCAGATGATTCATGTTACAATCAGGATACCTCAGCTAAATGACAGAGCCCTCCCCTCTGAATATTTTTTACTGATTGCCTGCCAGCAATAGTATCTGGTATAGAATACAGGAGTTTCCAGGCAGAGTTAAGACTTTTCCCTCTCGTGTTAAACGTTAATGTATGTACAGCTTGGTGTTTGAATTAGTCTGTGTTCCAGAGTTTCTGTAACTGTGCTTCCGAGAAACCTGTTATCACACATCCTAATCAGGCAAAGTGAGGGAAAGCCAGATTCAGGACTTGCAAGCTGCTCCAAGAGAAAGGAATTGTCCAGAAAAAAATTGTTTTGCATTCAGTGAATACAGAATTGCTGTTTCTGTATGGAGAAATGCATTCAACATGTGCTACTCTGGGACCGAGTTCAGCAAAGCACATTAAGACTCCCTTTAAGCACACACTTGAATTCTGTTTAGTTACTAAAGCAGCTTTGAGTGCTTAACAACTTCCTTTAATCAAGGTCGCAGAACTGAAGTTTGAGGCTCTGATTTTGTTCATTGATCTCTTCTTCTGCACCCTCCTTCTCCCTACCTGTGGGCCAGCTTTGATCTGTCAGTTCCTCTGAGATGCAGGTAGGATTTCCCACCTGCACCACATCTTTCCAGAGCACGTTTGTGCTGCTGCATTGCTAGGGCAACCTGTTGAATATATTTCCTGCACTGTTGCCTTTGACTCTCTTGTCCCAGTTATTTTCCACCTACTTATGTCAAAGCATTTGCATCTGATGCACTTGGTGAGAAAAATTTCTCATTTCATGGGAAAAAAAAAACAAACCAAAACTATTCTCCATTTCTGTAGCAGATTTTATAGCTGGACATGAAATTCTTAATTGCTCCTCAAGAGTCACTATCTTTTATCTTTCCCAATGAGACTATGGAACATCTTGTGCAGATAAATAAGAAATTTCTGAGTCACTGCCAGAAAGTTGCACCCGTTTCCAACTAGGCAGACTGCTGGAGGGTGGTAACTTTACAAGGCTGTAGGAAGAGAAGAGTGTCAGCCTTAACTGTCTGTCTGGCTGCCAGGACACTACAGGAGGCTTTCACACCCAGCACCCTGTAAGAGGAGATGGCTGACTGAATCATGGTCAGCGGTCGAGGATTTATTGATCCCAATTCTTTGCGGATCATCTCAGAAGTGCAAACCTGTCGAAGTGTTCCTTTGTCAACACAGTGTTTCCACCTTTACCTGTATCACATAATCTATGAGACCATTGGGTTTGCAGTTAGAATCTCATAAACGTTTATTAGATGTTTTGATTTATTAATTTTAAAGGGAATTAAATTTTATGTGGGATGAGCTTTAAAAAGTGACATCCACAATATAATCTTCTTCTAGGTTGAAAATCATCTTTGCTTTTTGTTTTTTTTAAATTACATTCCTTTAATGTGGATTCTAGCCTACAAAAATGGGAAGAATATTTACAGTCTTTTAATTGTTTGCTGTTCATCATTTCCTGCTTTTGGATTTCTTCTATGTTAGACACTGAAAACAGACTTTTTTGTTTCACCCTGCCCTGATTCTGCAAACATTTTTTCTGCATTGTGAGTTAGTCCCATCAATTTCTATTCATATACTGCTGTTTTGCAGAATCAGGTCCTTGGGTTAATTTAATGAATCTCATGAAGTAGGGAAGGCTCCAGGGTTTGGATCTGAGGTATCTATCACAAGTGAACGTGACATTACTCAAGAAAAAAAAAAATGGCCTTTTTTCTTTAATATTTAAGCAAATATTTACCAAATTCTGACAGAAGCTGGGGCAAAGGAGAATACCCAATATAACTACAGTAACATATTCAGGGTTTGGATGTGTAACTGATTGCACAGATCAGTGGCAAATCCCCATGAGCTTGCTGTGATCCAAGTGAAGCTGACACACTGAGTCAAGTACGCTGATTTATTATTTCAGAAGAGAATAGACTTCAAACATCAAGACATTGATTGTTTTGGAGTAGTATATAATGGGGAATCGCAGCTGCAACCTCTGGGCCAGATCCTCAGCTGCTCTGCACGTGGGACTCGACTGCAGGATTAGTCCCTATGTGTCCTGTGATTGCAAATTATGTTGTCAAACCCTGATAACTGAACTAAATCCATGCCAACTCCTTTCTGTTTCTCAGTAACCAATAGTCATTGTAAGAAGGTTTCCACATGTGTGATGGCAAAGGCAAAGGCTGTTCCCAAGTGTTTCTCGTGTAAGATACTTGAATGCTGTTTGCAGTGTCAGTGGGTGTTGGTGACATCCTTTGGTGTTGGTTCTTTGTCTTCTTTTGGTTGAATTAGATGGGGAGATTGGTATTGAAAGCCATGGATAAACTTCAAAACCTTTTACTATTTACTATTTGTCAAACTACTAAGTACAAATCCTTTCCTTTTAGAAAGCCAAATTTTCATTAATCAAGGAAAAAGAACCGGTCCTTTTTCTTTTCTTTTTTTTTTTTTATTCCAACATTAATGTCACAGATAAAGTTCTGCCACCCTGGTGGAGCATGATGGTAGAACATTCAAAGTGCCTCTTAGGAGGCCCAGAAGTTCAGGTCTTGCCACCTGTGATCCAGCTGGAAATGGATTCCATTTCTCTTTTGGGGATGAGGTCAAGAGCCTTTATTTATGATGCTAAACATCCCATACACTTGTGTGCAGCTGGCTGTCTTCAGTAGGCCATCTGAATGCACTGTTTAGACTGAGGTTTACTTTTGACTGGCAGCATGCCCTGTACCTATTTCTACAAAATAATTTTTCAAAAACCAACTCAGACTTGTTCTGAAGTCCATTTCTGTCTCCTTGCCACTGTACAGGAGACCTGAAAATAAAGGACTGCTCTTTGGCTTCTATCTATTGGGTATCACTGACTTCTGTCCAGACACCAAGGCAGTGCCTGCAATGCTCAGGGACCTGCATTGAGTGACCTCCATCTGTCTCTCTTGATTTTTCTCAGCCATATCAAGACTTTCATTGCTGCCCTTTGCTCAAGATCAAAAGTACTACACATATTTGGGTTGTTTGTTTGGTTTTGTTTGTTTGTTTGTTGTTTTTGTTTGGTTTGTTTTGGGTTGGGTTTTTTGTTTGTTTATTTGTTTGGTTTTTGTTTTATGGCAGAACATAATAAGGTGAGATATGCCAGTTGTAACATTGTTCTGGGAAATGAAGAGTCTATCTTTGCTAGCAATTTTTCTTTTTAAGATGGTGAAAAAGCAGGCTTTTTATTGTCCGTGCTACTTGTCCAGCACATATTTAAATGATAGAAAGGATATTTGGACTGTAGTGTAGGACTGTAGTATCTTTAGCCAATACAAGAAACTCTTTGTTTGTCAATAGGTTGTACATCTAAATGATGAGAAAATAGAGCCTTAGGGCTAACTCTGGGATGTCTTACAAGGGTTTAAACAGAACATGCAAGTTAGAAATCCCAGCAACGAATTCGCAGCAATAGTAAGAGGCTTTGAAATCTATCCATGGCTCTCCAGTGAAATGATTTTCTTCCAAATGAGCTATCCCATGGCTGGAAGGGGACAGGTGCCGATGGAGAAATTGCTCTCGGTCTAATAGCAAGTGAGAATCATCACATCTATTCAGAAAACAGACACACGGTATCACTGGGCATATTTCCACTCCACCGGAATGACTCGCACTCGGCAAAAGGTGCAAGGTGGGAAGGCTCATGGAAACTGAGATGCTTTGCTGGTATTTATCCCTAAATGTTATGGAAGCTGTGCTGGCCATGACCAGGCAGGGCAGGACAGTCTGATTTCTTAGACTTCTACCCTGAGAACTTTGTTCAAAGCACTTTTTGGGAAGTTTGATAATGGAATGAGCGCTGCTGACTTTGTCACACCTAATTTTCACGTATGCGCAGGGATAAGATGTGAATGTACAGTGCCCAGGGATCAGTACTTGCAGCCATGGGATAATTTTTCCTTCACCTTGGAGTCCATCTTTCACTGCAATGTGAACCAGGAGAACGGTTTTGCAGTAGATCAGTGACATTCTGAAGTTCACACTCAAACTTTCTGTTCTTTCTGGGAATAATAACAACGGCTAACAATGGATTTTCCTGTGTGAGCTGCTTTCCTCCTGCAAATCTCTCAGGCATTTAAATGAAGATACAGTAGCCACTGTTCACATATTAATCTCCTTGATGACAAAGCCACCTCTTTGTTCTGGTGTCTCTCCTAATGCGAGTTACACCATATAATTTGTATCTAGGATTTGCTTCAATCGCAGTCTTGCATTCCTGAGACACTGATGTAATGCAGATTGTCCAGAAAGATTGCTGCGTGCCAAAGTAACTGTTCCCAAGGTGGAGTATACTCCATACAGCACTATAAATTATCAAATAATGAAGTTCTCCTGTTGTACTTTCAAAGCTTCATCTTAACAGGCTGATTTATGGGTGAAATTACTAGAAATACTGCCTGATAGTTGCCAAATCTCATCAGTCTTTAACCAGTTCCTCATTTAGAGCAGAACTTTAAGCCCAACCTTGCAAATCCCCTCACTGCAGACAGTTATCCTAAGACCTAACGTATCTTTGAGAGCCCTTGACTCAGGGCCAACTCTGAGACTTTTTTTGGTCTTTCTAGCTGGCACTTGATAACCTTTCTGGCCATCTGCAGTTACAGTTTGCTTAATAAAATGTGCCTGGAAAACAATGGACGTGTTTTCTGGTGAGGTTATCTCAAATATCAGGAATAATCTGTGACCAGAAGCTTCACATTAGCTCTACAGACTGGACTGGAGTGGTGGTAGAGATCTGAGTTTCTACCTGTAGCAAATTTGCATGGATGTTGTGTAGTATGTCTGCAATAGGATTTGCCCACTAACTCACACAATATTGCTGGAAGTAATGAATGAGAGTGTCAAGACGCTCCCAGTGGGACATGCCCAAGAATTCTGCTTCATCTCTGAAAGGACACGTCAGATCTATACAACTGCAAAGTGGTTCACAGTTCACAAGCAGCAGAGTAAAGGTCAGCAGTCAGGTTTGTGCCACGTGATCTCAGTGAGTTAGCACAGTACGTTTCTTCTTATTCAGGAGCTGTGAATGCAACCCCCCAAGGCCATCAATCAGGATTAGAAATTAGATGAGGAGAAAAATCTGGTGTAAGACCAAACTAAACAGTCTCCAGAACTAATATGCTATTAATAGCTTACACTCCACTATTTACTATTGTAAAAAGTAACATAAAAGTCAACTTTTCCGCATGGTGTTTCTCTCATGGCCCAGTGATGAAATGAGAGCCTATTTATGGCACTAGCTGAACCTCAAGCACAGCTCACTCACCTCTAAAGCAGGGAACAGATCCAGTGTTCACTGAAATTAGTGACTGGCTTGCCACTAAATGCACTGTATCCAGCCTCTGCCTGATTTAGCTCTGGGCATTGGCATCTGGCACGTGATTTGAAAAATAAGTAGATAGTCCCCCAGTAGGTACATTAAATTACCTGAAACTTGGGCATGTTCCAAACTGGCTTCCTAACAGGGGTGTTCAGGTGTGTCATAGGGCCCATTTCCCATGATGGACTGTCATTAATCACACCTTTGCTGTGTGCTCACGTCTGGTGGTGATCGTCGGTCGGGTACGTACGCAGATGCATGGGGTGCAGTGAGGATGTTTGATTTCTGAAACACTCTGCTTTGACTAATTTGGTATCTCAGCCAATGAAAAAACAACTCCTGGCAATGTCTAGAATAAAATCCAATATCTGTTTGCTTTGATTTCATAACAGATTTCAGTATTGCCTTTTAAAAAAATGAAATTTACCCTAGAACTAATGATTTTTCCCAGTGAATCCCACCCTGTAATAGCAGATTGGGGAGCCACTGCTCTGGCTGACTGTTTCTGAAATATCCTCAGTAAGGGAGAGCTAAGTAAGGGGTAACAAGTGCAAAAGGAACTGAGCTGAAGGGTCAAAGGGAAGGTGTCCTTCGTGTCCAGTGATCAGGGAAAGAGGAGGTGTGTCTGGCCCAGATCAGCTAGCCACCCGATGCACCTCAGGAAAACTAAGAGCTCAAACTTTATTCATAGCATAGCAAAAGGGCTGGGCACTGCTGGTTCAGACAGGAAGAAATGAGACCCCAAATCCTCATCTGTCTCAGTGCAAGTTGTAGTGGTGAGAGAATCACTTTATTCCTGAGATGCATGAGGCTGTCAGCATCCTCCTTTGAGGCCCCCTGTGTCAGCATAGCAGAAACATGGCCATTCAGCTGCCCTGGTCCCTAAAATAGCTCCCCAAACACTGCTAGAGGAGTCGCAGAATCCCAGCATGGTAAGAGTTGGAAGGGACCTCTGGAGATTGTTTAGTCCAACACCCCTGCCAAAGCAGGTTCACTAGAGCAGGTTGCCCAGGATCACATCCAGGTGTGTTTGGAATCTTTCCGGAGAAGGAGACTCCACAACTTCTCTGGCCAGCCAGAGTCACTGACCCTTATGGCAGCGCTTCTCCAGCCCACTGCCCCAGACTGGCCGCAATTTCCATGAAGGCAGGGCTGACACCAAATGGTTTCACACAACCCTTTAAAGCAAAAAGGGGGAAGAGGGAATGTACAGGATAAGCTACTTAACATCTAAAGGAAAGGGGAGACCAATAACCCAAAAGAGATGTCAAGTTATACACTGCAATGTAAACTGGGTGGCCAATTAGAAGGAATCAAGTCATGGCTGGGATGAGATTAGTGTCATTTAAAGGGGCCTGATTCAGTTCAATGAAACCAGTGGGAAAAACTCTGCCTGGCTCCTAGACCCTTAATGTTCCTCAGCTTTATGGCTTAAAAGGTACCATTTCTACCCCATGGAACAAGTCTGTAACTCCACATGGCTCTGTGGTGGGGGTAAATAGGCTACATTCCCTTGTAGCTCCTAATTATTCTTACTGTTATTCTGTTAGTCAAAAGTGGTATAATTGTATCAAATTGCTGGTTGTTGAAGGAAGCATGAAAAACAGATGAGAGATTCAGATAAAAATATGATAGAGCACTGTAAAAACTTCCCTACAATATCAGATGCTCAGATAGTCTAATTTGACGTGCATCTGCTGGCATTGTTTAAAGGTGACTGGTGGTCAGTGCTTGAGAAACTGGTTGCATTAATTCTGAGCTGTGGACTTCTGTTAAGCAGCCTGATGCAAGGACACAGTTACCATTATATCCTCCAGAATTTCTGTCTAGAGCTGAAGTGTAAGTGTAAACATTTCCCCCCCACAATTGTCCCACTCATTCCTGCTGTTTAGTTTTAGAACAAAATATTTTGTGGAAGCGAGTCCTTTCTGATACTGCTCACAACCTCAAGTGGGGTGTTTTTTTAGAGGGGAAAGCAGGAGCATCTATTGGAGTCTTCATTTCAAATCACAGATGGTCTGTTCTGTGACATGCAGTGTTGCTCCTGATAGTGACTCTGCATCAGCTCGGGAGCAGTCCTCACACATCCCCTTAGGTACCGCAGGAGAGCCAGGGTGATCTGAAGGAAGCAAATCTAATTAGGGCCAAGCAGAAGCCTGAAGTCACAATTTAGCAGCGCACGTGCGTTTCTCTCCCTCTTCTCAGGGTGGAACATTAGTTATAACCATGCATGTCACAGCAGTGAAACTTGGCTGCAAAAGCAGAGATCTCATTTGAAGTGTTTCCCACCCATTCCCCAACCTGGTCAGGAGTTGATTCTTTCATGGTGAGATACTGAATGATTGATGCCTCTGGCTGTCTGTGGCGTGCTCTCATCCATCTCCTCTTCCGTTGCCATAGGTTACATCGAAGCAGCTGTGATCCCTGCAGGTGCCCGGCGGATCAGAGTGGTTGAGGATAAACCTGCTCACAGCTTTCTGGGTAAAAAGACAAATGAAAAAAAAAAATTGTTTTGATTCCAAAAGTCAGCTCTGTGTTCTGTTAAAATGACCCTTCTCTAAATGACCTGTAAGATGATTGGTTTGTTGTCGCCAGGATGCTGCTGTTGATTCCATTCTTGTTGCAATCTCTCTCTGCTTTCATGGCTTGGTTTCGTGGTGTTTGCTTGATGTGATAGTATATGACACTTACAGGCCCTGTGCAACCTGAAAGGACCAGAGAATACTTTTATATATACAGAAGAGTTCCTGAGGAGAATTTGGCACTGGGTTGAACATAGCTGCCAGGAGCACACAACACTTCGGGAGGGAGAGGGAAAGAGAACAGTGCACTCAGGGAAAAGAATGACAGAGGTACAGATTTGAAGGATAGGGTTATAGAGGCACAGATAGGAAGGTGCCCAACTCAGACTGAAGCAGAGGCAGGACAGGACAGCTGGTATCCCTCAATACCCCGATCACAAGGTTGCCTGTGCCATTTCTTGCAGCAGCAGGTTTTCACTTGATGCTGTACCCAAGACTTGATCCTGTACTCTGAGATGGGCTAGCTGCAGCTAGTCCACTTGCTTATATTTTCAAAGGCCAAACAATTCGTATAATCTTCTGATTTCTACTTCTGTGTTCCTGTTGAGGAGAATGGGCTTCCTCTCCTCTTTTCCCTGTTGAAACAAAGTTTTAGATGTGAGTGATGGGTCTGATTTGTATGTGAGGTTGTTGTAGAGCAGAGTCTGTCAACAAATCTGTTGCCCAGTTACTTATTGCTTAGATTAAAGGTTGGAAGGGTGTTTGTAAAACCACCCATCAGGCTGGCCTTCTGTCTCTTCTGCCCCATTGACCTGAATTCACACAGGAAGCCTGTGGCAGAACCGGCAGTTGAAGGAAAATTGAGGCCCAAAAGAACACCCAGCACATTGGAGCATCCATTGCACACTCAGAACTGCATGGCTATGATTAAATGAGGGAATTCTTCTGTCTCAAGTTATTAAGTTCTTTATGCTGTGCGGAAAAACAAAAGGATAAGATTAAGTCCCAAACTTCCTCCTACATTCGGTGAACTTTTGCAGCTTATAGGTCCATGTATTGTCCAATCTATGCTCTTCTTGCTATTGATGATCTCATTAACACATGATTTTTGTCCTTCCATATCAAGCTGTGGTTTAGCCCTTCCACATGCTGATACTGTTATTGCAGCGCTGGAACAGATGCATATTCCAGCTTGTTGGAGAATGGTTAAAGGTACAAGGCCCTTGTCTTCTAGCCATTCTCCAACACCAGCTGTCCCTTTGCCTGGGAGGTATTAGGTACTGTGCATGTTCTGGTTCTCTCAAAGTGAGTTTCTCAGAGTGGAGACACGGCCAAGGTTTTAGGACAGAAAAGCACTCTGAAAGATGGAATTGCTTCCAGAGCTGTATCAAGCTTGTGGCAGGAACTCTGAGAGGATTACAAAACTTCTTGCTCTCTGATTTGCAGAAGTGAAACTGAGGTGTTGCAAATTGCTATGCAGGGGAAGCAGTAGCAAAGCTCAGACTAGGACCCTTGGTTTCTGATTTCCATGTCTTTTGCTTATAATCCTCCACCTCTGCAGCCAAAAGGAGAAGTTAATATCCAGTACTGGGATAGAAGATGCCACTGAAAACATATGCACAGTGATGGTGTCTAAGGATTTCAGGTCTAGTGCCATTGGTTTTCTGTCTTGAGATGGTACCAATGTTGACAGTATCACTGGGAAAGATGCTTCTGTTCTCTGTCTTCCATTCCAGATTCAGGGGGAAAAAGGAGGGCAGATCATGTCATTCAGCTGCCCTTAGGTCAAAAGGATTGGCATTTGTGCCACTTCTTGCTAGGAAGCATGCATCAATACTGCTGGTATTTCCACTAATGCTGCAGCCAGCTTGCTGGGAGAGGATTACGCCTACATGTAAGATGTTTGACATAGCGAAGGACTGGTGGAACAATGAGAGCCAGTGTTTTCTTGGGTTTTGCAAATACTCTGCCTTCTGGAAGCCAGGCTTTTTGTTTGTCTTGGTGGGATTTGCACAGGGTATTTGTCCGGGGCTTGGGCTTTGGCAGAGAGCTGCAGCACTGAGAGTCTTACGTGGAGCCAGTGACTGCCCTTCAGTGTGACCACATAACCTTGACTAAAGCAGATATTTCCCCACTGGGTGGTGAAGATTAGCACTGTGTATATCTGAGAGCAGGACTTGGCCCTGTGTGCATCACATAAAGATAGATAAAGATCTGGCTATTTTAAGGCTTCTAAATGCTTTTAGCAATTTGGTTCATGGTCAGGAGCCAGGAGAACCTCTCTAAGCTTTCCAGGGTTTTCTCTTTCAAGGAACACTGGACACAAAGAAAAGATACTCAGTGTCTTACTAACCTAAGCTGAAGAGCAGCAGCGGGAATCTTCCACTAGGACAAAAAGGTGACCAAGAAAACAAAATCCAATCACTCTGATAGGCTTCGTGATGCGTTGTAAATCCAGGTTTGAGTATGGAAGGATTTTCTATTTCAGTTGCACTGAGAAAGTTACGTCCAATCAGGTTCTGTTTCCACCCAGAACCAGGTACAGCACTTTGGAAATGAGCCCAGCATAATTTGGAATCATTATTCCATGTGCTGGGAGCAGTGCCTGAAGAATTTCCCTCCACCTACGGGCAACCCATGCTGGCTTCCTTGGCTGGCTGAAATGCTTAAAAACCACCTTGGGCAGGAAATGCCTCGGCAGTTTGTGTCCACAGGCTGGAAGCAAGCTGGAAGGACCCAAGGTGGAAATAAAGATCTGACTAGACGCCAGGTTTAGAAACAGATTGGTCAGTTCCTGTCTTGCAGCCAACAAGATAAAAAAAGTTACAGGTTGTTGATGGTGTTCCTTTTTCTTTTGCTCTTGTACTGTACAACTTTGAGCCAGAAAAAGCATAGGGATGTCCTGGTGGATTCTTGCTATTGCCTAGACACACTCACAGTGGGGAGAAGAGAAAAGGCTGTGCTTCACCACCCTATTTGAGGCATAGGGTCCCTTGAGAGCTGCAGCCAGCTGTCCAAGGCAGAATAAACCCTATGGGTGCTAGCTTAAATCAGTGAGGAGTGCTGGACAACTGCTTAACTGTTTGGACTTTTTCACCTGGCTGCAGCACTCAAAACCAAACCTCTCCCAGAAAAGAGGTCTACGAAGATGAAACATTTTGATTTTCATCAGCAAGTTATCTTCCTTTGATGATGAGCTGGAACCAAAGCATAGTTTTAGTCATTCAAACTCTTACACACTCTTTCGAGCATGTGCTGTGGTATCTTTACTAGTCAGCCATACTGCATGAAGATAAAAGTATCTTGTCCACAGCTTGATTAGTCATGTTCACAGCTCCTCAAGGCCAGAGTGATGGCTGCTTTGATCTGCCTGGAAGCTTCTAGGCTTTGGCAGAGGAAAGCAATCCTACTTCAGAATTTTGTCTGAAGTTTGCAGAAGGTACTTTGTAGATCAAGGAACAAAGCAGGAAGAGAAGTAAGCTGCAGACAGAGTTATGTTGCTGTAGCACATAAATACCAGGACATCGTCATACCCCTGGTCTGTTTGCCAAGGAGAACTTTACTCAGAAAAAACATTCCCCCACATGCATCCCACTCCTCCTGAGGAAACCATACCTGCTGTTCTCCTTCGCCCTGGTTTTGGATCCTCTAATGGGAACATGTTTGTTGTCAGAAAGATTGTGTGCAGTGGGACAGATATTCCACCTTCCTCCAGTAACTCCCTAGGGTGCAGATCCTCAGAAAGGCACACACAGATGCAGAGGACATTGTGATCTCGGCCTGCTCCAGACTTCCCCACGGGTTAGACACTGCACATGATGCTCAGTCAGTAAATTGAATGTGCCCTGAAATATTCCTGAGCACTGAAGCCAGTGGTCATGGAGCATCCTGTGTATGGGCTGTCAGCCCCCAGGGAAGGGGGGCTGCCTGCCTGCATACTGCTTATTGAGAAGGGACCCTGGATGGTCCTGGATCCACACGAGGCGTTTGAGAGAATTCAAGCTGATCTGGGCCATAAGATTTCTATCTAAGAAAAGCATTTCAGTTGTGCAAACTTTCCTTTGCAAAAGCAGAGGCGTGTATGTAACTGAATTCAACAACATGCCATGAGTATGTGTGGGTTGTGGACATGCTCCTGACATAGGTCAAACTGTGCAAAAGTTCTACCATTTAGTCCTAAACTAGTAGGGTTTTTTTTTTTCAAGTACAGTGGATAGTTATCTTTTCTTCCTTTTATTTCCTTTGTAATTCCTTCTGCACACTTCTTCCCTTTAAATTTCTGGTTCTGGACTGAGAGAACTTCAAAGTTTTGAAACTGGAGAATGTTGCTTATTCAGAAAGAAGAACATAATTATTTGAGGTAGTAAAACCTTAGCAAGACTATTTTATATGACATTATTGATACTTAATAGCAATGGTAATGTAATTAGGAATGCCTCCATCAACTGAAATGTTGAATATGTCCTAGTTAGAAACATGATGAGTCAGCTAAAAGTATAGGGGTTTTTATTTTAAACTCAAGCTTACTGCATCTTGTCCATCAGGTGGGCTGAGACAGAAGCTCAATAGTCTACAAATTTGATAACATTTCATTCCATGGTGTTTGATTCATTCCAGCTTTAAAAGATTCCAGTAAGAGATCCATTAACAGCGACTGGAAAATTGAGCTTCCTGGTGAGTTTCAGATCGCAGGCACTACTGTCCGGTACGTGCGAAGGGGTCTGTGGGAGAAAATCTCTGCCAAAGGACCAACTAAAATACCACTGCACTTAATGGTAACTTTATATCCTTTGTTTGTGTTTCTTAAGTGATGCAACATAAAGGGTCTCTATCCTAGCTGAAAGTTAAATTTGATTGTTTGTTTCTTCACCAGAGTTTTTTAAAGGTATGCTGTAGTGCCTCTCTGCATTCTGCAGCGTTGAGAGGGCTGGAGAAACCCAGCTCCCTGCTTAAAAATAAATGATGCTCTATTCTGGGAGAGCATACAGTGTCCTAGTAAGCTCATGTCCAGTATAGGATAATCCTATAATGTGTCACAGACAATGTGACAGGTCCATTCTAGAGGATGTAGGTTCCAGGGACCTTTTTTATTTCATGGACATACCCACTCAGGCACGTGAGAGAATGTTTGCTGAAATATCTTCTCAGTTTACACCAGAATGTATTCTGTATTTAAATACACTGCTCCTCTAAAAGAGGAGGTGCAGATTTGGCACGTACAGATGATATTTATGAATTTGACCCTCTGTAAGTGACTTAGACACAGAAATGTTCCTTGTTTTCTTTATATTAATTTTTTTTTTAATTTTATGTATTTTAAGTCATTCTTGAAAGTTTTCCTGATGTTCAGCGTAGTCCTCTGTTAACCAGACATGACACTTTATAAGACAGTCATGTGGCTGCTGTGTGAGAATAAGAATGAGAAGTCCACAGGGGTGAGAAGAACGGGTTTGTAGTCCCAGTCCTGTCACTAATGGGTGATGGAGTGGCTCATGGGCCAGTCCCTTGATGTTGGTTGTCAACCTTAACATTTCTATCTGTCAGGTAGCTACAGTAATGCCTGTCTCATATATGTGTTACTAGTTGAAAGTCTGCAGAAAGCTTTTCAGTTTCTATAGCAAGGTTTGCATAGAAACATAGAGTATTTTAATATATGTCTTGTTTCCTATAACTTTTTTATCTAATTACATGTTTCTATTTGCTGTTTCTTTTCCTTGTGACTTTTTGCCACGTTTGTTCATGGAAGCCTATCTGTAAGCACTGCTAAAAATCAGAAGTCTCTCCCTTTCCTCACCTGAATTTTTTTGGCTTGCTGGTATGCAACATGTCATGCCCAATTTGAAAAGCTCAAAAGTTGCTTGAACTTCAAACACACTCACAAAAAATAATGATACTCCACTTTGTCAGTACCTGCTCTGTGTTAAAATTTGCTGTATAGGACCATGAGGTGTTTTGTCTGTGCTTTCTCAGACAGGTGAGTGAGTTTACCAGGTTCACACCCAGACCAGTGTCAATCTGGATTCAAAGAAGTTACTACTGAAATAGTCAGTGGTGCAAGTTTGGGCACACCAGCACCTTCCTGACTCAGGAATGTCATTCAAGGTCTGCCCCATACAAGGGAGGTATATACAGGAGCCTTCTTCATCATCAGAAAAATCAGCTTCTGTTTGACTTTGGCCTTAACACAAGCCTTCCCTCCTGAGACCAGGACTCTGACAAAGTATCTTGTACTGCCAAGGTCTCCCTAACCTCATGTAAGAAAAAGGAATTGCACAGGTACCGTTTGTGAAGATGCTGTGCAGGGTTCCTTTGCCAGCTCTTGGAACCATCCAGGGCATTACTTGGTTGAGGTGTACGGCAGTAATAACTTATAGCAGCATTTTGCAAACTTGAGCATCAGGAGAGCTTTGTTTTTTAAAGAAACACTCATTTCCCCTTTATTAAGGACTACTTAGTTACTAATGTAGGAAACCAGTGACTATGAGGTTCTCCATGAATATCCTTTCTAAGTGCAGATTGGCATTTTCAGCAGATATAAGCAGAGGAAACTTTTCTTCTTCTCCTTCCCCCCACCCCAAAATGATTAAAAAGGAGGAAAGTAAAAGTTGCCAGACCATAAAAAAACCATGTGGCTTAAAATCACTGCCAGTTGTAAACAAAGCACACGTGAAGTCTTTTCTTCAAATCAGATATTAATCTTTTCCTTGATACACAATAATGGGTTTCAGTCTTTCAATGCGAGAAAGGCAGGATGGTTACCAGTTACCTCTAAATAGAAAACTGTTGTTCAAATAGTGGTGGAATACACTAGACTGACAGAGAGCCAGAAGCTTCAGTCAGCCCATTGTGACCTGCATTTGAAACCAATTATACACACATACACACACACCCCAATTATAAATGGCTACGAAATTGCATGAAATTGGTTTCATATGGGCCTTCAGATTCACTAGTCTTGCACCCATATTGAGATAATAAGGATTGCTTTTTGGGAGCTGGCTTTTAATACTTGAGGCATTTCTCCAAGTGCATTGCTCTAAGTATATTTCTTGGAGAAATTCATGTTTGTGTAACTAGGCCTGTGCTAGACCTCCTCTGGGCAAAAGAGGACAACCAAACACTCCCAGATCGTAAAGATGCTTTAGACAAGACTGATTGATCAATTCTGTAGAACAAGCTGTTCCTATCTCATGCACTTAAAGTCAGAGAAGGACTTGAGTTCTCTGCCTCTGACTGCCTGGTATTTCAAATTGTGCTTAAAAAAACCAGTCCTCTTTGAAGATCTAATGATGGCTGGCTACTGTCAACATTGATATTCAATTCTGGCAGTAAGGCTCCCTCTGTAGCTGAAGCAAAATCATATCTTTGTTCCCCACATCCTCTGGAAGATGCTTTTTGCCCAGGGTTATGCCCTGTGCAGAGCAACTCATGGGTGCTAAGTTTGTGTAGCCCCACAGTGTTCACTGCACAGCCCTCCAGGATGTCAGGGGCTGCAAGTCGGACCTGTTCTTTCAGCACATATGATATGGGTTTGTTTTGTTTTGTTTTTTTTAATTAAATGAGCTTATGATAGCTTTAGTGAGATTATTGCTTAAGTAAGAGTGATGTCTGCAAATCTGAGTGGGAAACAATTATTGTTGGGAGAAAACAGCATTTGCAAATTGGCTTTTTTTAATTGGATGGCTGCTTGCTTCACTTATGATAGCCCTACTTAAAATATCTTATTTGATAAGGTGCTGCTCCTATGTCAGTAGGTGACAGGAGCCAGCACAATTCTTCTGTCTAATGCTGCTGTGATTATGGCATAATAAGCATAAGTAAGTCTAAAGCCACACCATCCATGTTACAGTAGTACTTCTATGGCATTTGTTAATAGTGTGGCAACTCAGATTCTATGGACTTTATCCTCCACTGGGTGTCTTCTAGTCACTTCTGACTCAAGCCAGTGAAAGTGAGAGCCAAATGAAGCCCAAGAAGTAAATCAAAACAGGACCAGAACTGTCATCTCTTTGTGGTGAAAAAAAAATAAGCATTTTTCTCTATTTCTTTGTTAATAGTCAGGGAATTTTTGCGTAATCACACTAGAGACATTATGTGTGACTCCATAGGAAATAATCAGCCTGCTGCTGGAAGCACATTTCACCTTCCTCTAGCAACATGCAGGGTATGAAAATATGTATGTTACTAGCAGCTGTATGATACAGCTCTTCCTCGTCATCCTCAGGTATATGAAACAATAAAATCCTGCTCCTACAGCTCGTCAGCAGGAATAGTTGTGCTCACTTTGAGTGCTGCACTTCCCAGGAGGCATATGACTCTTTTTTGCATTAGTTGCTTTTGCTCTGAGAAGGATCACCTTGTTCTTTCAGATGTGTTAAAGTTTCTACCTTCTGTGAGCTGCAGCTCACAGAATCAATGGTCAACACTGAAAGGGACCTCTGGAGATTGTCTCATCTAAACCCCCTGCTCAAGCAGGCTGTCCAGAGCCACGATCAATAGACAGCACAATGCTAACCTAGAAATTCCTCATTCTCTGCAAAGGTCCCCAACCATAAGCCTGAGTCTCTGCATGAGGTTTGCAAAGAACTTGCTTTCTAGAAAAGAAGGGTTGGATGGGTATGATGAGTGACTTTTTAACTCTACATGTCATACTCTGATTAAAATACTCTCATTACAATAGTTGTTCTATGAAAACTGCTGATTTATTTAATGCTTCCTGTCTTGCAGTTGTCTTACTATTTCTCTTTAGATAGCCAGTGCCTGCTGATCACATTTGAAGCTTAAACAAAGTTATGCATCAAATTCCAGATTTAGACATCTCCATGACTGTTTGAGATATTCACAAATCACAAGCACTTATTGCTCCTGCAGATGCCCTATTTTACCAATACCACTGTAATTTCAGGTTTCTAGATACAGATTTGGTTGCCTTTCACAAAATACTTATTTTAGAAACATTGGCCCGAGACAGCATTTCCAGCATTACTCTCTCTGCAGCCTCTTGGCTTTCCCAGTACACAGTGTGTTGTAACAGCTTTTCTTTTCCTGCTGAACCAGGTGCTGTTATTTCATGACCAGAATTATGGAATTCATTATGAATACACCATTCCTGTAAACTATACTGCTGAAAACAGAAGCGAGCCAGAAAAGCAACAGGATTCCTTGTACATCTGGACTCACAGCGGATGGGAAGGGTGCAGCGTGCAGTGCGGAGGAGGTAAGGCCGTTTGGAAGCTTGGTGGGACTTGCTGTACCGTGTTTGCAGACACCAGCCATGAGAGAGGTGCCTGCAGAAAGACGGTGTTGCCAAAACACAAAGGAAACTGGCCAGGGGAATGGACGTTGCCATAATGAACTCAAATGAGAGTTTATTGTCCCCAGCTATCGTCCGCAGCCCCGCAGTTAATTTTCACCCAGCGTTTTGGCAGGGACGCCGCTTTGTCGGCTGGATCCGCACCTGGATTAGTGCCCCATGGATGGCTCAAGGCGCCGTGTGCAGCCCCATATCTCAAACCTCCCGTCACATTCTTGGAGCAGAGTTTTCCCAGGTGTTCAGGCATGTTCACTGAAAGCCACTGCCTTCCCCAGGGATGAAACGGGGGCAGCGCTGCTGTGACAACTCCTGGCGATTGCGTCAGATGCTCTTCGGGTGGGGTGGACTTTCTGGGAGTACGTGAGCACGCTGCAGATCACACTTTTCAGATGATCCCTAGGATGGGCCGAGACAGATTTGCTGAAACCCTGAGGGGAATTGATGCCGGTGAAACCAGAGACTGGGTTGTCAGCCTCTGTCCATTGAAATTTCAGTGCTGGAAGAAGTAGGTTTTTCCTGGAGGAAAATGGATCATTTCCATGCATTCTGGCCAGTCTTTCTTCACCAGCAGACCAATTATTTATCATATTTTATGACAGAAGGAAAAAGTGCTCATCTTCACATTTGCAGGCTCACTGCCCTCAGTGGACTGAAATAATGAATTAATAGTTTCTGTAAATGGAACTAATTTTAAAACAGGCACTTGCTTTGTATTAAACCAGTAATTTCTTAGAGCCATTAAACCCTCAAGTGAATGAGTAGGGAATTTGTTGGTGGCTCTTTTGATTGGTGTTGCAAGCCTGCCACATATCTGAAGTAAATCAGTACCAACGTTAACTTGGCTCCCACCAGCAGTAGCTTGGATGGCAACTGTCTCTTATATTTTGCTTGTCAGATGCTTTTGGCACTTATCCAAACTGAGAAGGGCCTTTGCCCTTCCATACAGACTTTTACAAATATTTTATTAACAGAATTTGAGTTACTTTTTATTATCTGCTGCACATTATGAATAAACTCAGTTTGATGCAGACTCTGGGTTGCAAAGAGAATTTGAGAAATGCAAATAATTAGCAGTGAGGCAAAGTCACATGGTATAGGGGTGGCATTTTCCTTGTCACACCTGGTGGCTCTCATGCTGCCCTGTGGTACAGCTTTCCTGATGTCACACAGTGGAAGGCTGAACCCTGAGGACCATACTGCTGCCTCTTGCTGCATCTCAGTGCAACTCCAGATGCACAGTTTATGTGAGAAGTGCTGACTACTCTGGAGATGACTCCTGCTGGCAGGGTTTTTAAAGTCGCGTATCTGGAGGACCAGAATATGAGAGATAATTTATTTTGATGGCTTAATTTCTGCTCTTTGTGAAATATGAGCAAGCCCAGTTTATCACTCTTGAACCCCAGTTGCTCCTTTTCAATGTGACTCTTGCTGGAGAGCAGTGAGAGGCAGCTGTCCTGTCATTAGCAGCCACTGGAGGGTGGGTGGTTGTGTGGCTTCAGCTTACATAGCTGGTGCATCTGTCCTAGGTGGTTACAGGGCACAGCTACATGTGGAGGAGGAACCAAAAATGAAAGCAGATTGTTTTCAGGACCATTTCCACATTAACCACTAGAAAGAGAAAGTCCAAGGTGTTGTTCCTGTGGAGTCAATTTCACAATCATTGAAGAAAAATTTGTAGCTTTTTTGAAAACAAAACCAAAACCAAACAAAACCAACCAGAACAGTACAAAGGTAAGACAGAAGTAGGAAATAAGGTTGCTTGCAGGTCTGTGTAGGTTACCTCTTGTAGAGATAGTAGGGAGCTCCCAGCTTTTCAGTTTTGGGTAACGAGTTGACATGGTTTTATTCTTAGCCACAGGTTTCCTTTTTCAGAGTTGTTTTTTATTTGACTTGTAGGTGAACGGAAAACCATTGTGTCCTGTACTCGAATTATTAATAAGACCATGACACTGGTGAATGACAGCGACTGCCAACGAGCGAATCGCCCCGAGCCCCAGGTCAGGAAATGTAACACACACCCCTGCCAGTCACGGTAAGGAGTTAAAAATAATAAAACCCAATATCCTCTTCCCTCACCCATTTCCAAAGCCTCCATCTGGTGAACATGGTGAAAATGTCTAAAAGTATTGGGACAGATTGTTAGCCATAGTAACCAGCTGTAATATTCATTTCCTTTTGTTGAGCAGGTCAGATTTTCATTACCTCAGACTCTGTTTAATTTGTGGCCAGTAAGGCCAGATTCCATGCAAGCTGCCTTCATGCATTGTTTGGAGATGGTTTTCTTTTCCCCTTGGCTGCCTCCTGGGTGTCAGAACAACTTGCAGCGTAAAGTTAGAGGGGAGTGCAGCGACTGCACATCTAACCTTTGTTTTTTTGGACCAGCGCAGGGTAGGGTCTGATTAACTGTCAAACAGTGCTACGAAAAAAACCTCACAAACAACTCACAGCCTTTAAACTACTATAGCTGACCTGCTGTGCTGTATACCAGAGTTGTATTAGCATAGCTCAGACTGGGAGTCTCTAGGTGAGGAGGGTCTCTTCTTCATGTGAAGTTTGTAAGGTGTCTGGCATCATCTGCGTAGTTCTAAAGATACACCTGAATCTTGCTGAAGTCAAGAAATTATGGTGAAACACATTTTAGATGCTTTCATCGGTAAGGGTACTTCTTTATCAGTAGGAGTAATTAAAGATTTATTACTAATAAGTTCTAAAAGTAATAAAAAGTTCTCTGTTTAATTTGCAATTTAGCTCAATTAATTTTGATCTGTGTTGTATAAAAAAAAAAAAAAGAAGTATGTGTTTCTGGCCAAAATGACAAAACACAGGAAGGCAAACTAATTTCTTCAGTTTGTTTGCTAACAAAAAAGTTTACTTTTGCTCTGCAGTAATGTTTGTCATTGTGGAGTAGTGTGCCACTTTGGACAGTAGCTAGAACATAAAATCAATTTAGGATAAACTTAACAATATCTAAAAAAACCCATATTCAAACCAACCTGCTGGTGGTTGCATCTTGTATAATCAGACAAGCCAGGGAAACATACCTACAAAGCTAATCCTGCTGGCAGAAACAATGGGGGAAATGAGAAACAGCACACTTCCTTCATTAGATCTGCGCTCTGATTAAAGTGCCCTGAAGCAGGAAAATCCAGTGTCAGGTCATCCATCAGTAAGGCCGGGCTGTTTCAGGTTTCATTTTCTGTCTGCACTGCCTCTTATTGCTGCTGTACAATATTGTGGCCGTACCGCTTTCAGTGGTACTGAAAGGTATAATGAGATATGCCATGTGCTTCTAGGTGTGTAAGGAGAGTCAGACTCCCAATGACTTTAAGGAGACAACTGTCATTTCCACAAGGAAGTTTCCTAAATTCAGTGATGCTGGGATTTCTGTCTTACCATTCTCTCAGAAAGACAGAAGCAAGAAGCATCTGCTTGTATTTCTGCCCTGGCATGAAATATTTCTTCTGGACGTTTTGTGAAGCCATTGGGAGGAGACTTGAGTGAATCCAGGCAGGTATCTGGAGGGGTTGCAGGTGACAGAGATGAAGAAAAGCAGCTTAACAAAGCTTTGGAAGAAGTGAGCAACTTCTGTCTCTACTAGCTGAGCAACAAAGGGAGGTCTTGGCCATCAGGTCTGTGAGAGCTGTGAAAGTCACAGTGTTTCTCAACGGGATCTCCATGACCCTGAGCCCTTGGTGAAGTCTCCTCTTTGTTGCACACTCTCACTGTGACATTGCTGCCTGTCCCGGTCAGTGACAGTGGTTTAGGTGAAATCACACAAAACCTTCTGAGAAAGGAATACTCTGTTCCTCTATCCAGACTGTGTTCCTTTGGGGATTCAGGTCTAGCCCTTAATGTCATTCCAAGGCATCTTCTTCTCTATTGAGTTACCAGGCAACTTATGGCCACAGTTTAGCTCAGTTCTCCCAGGAGCGACTAGCACTGGCACAGTGACACTCTCATTGGTCCATTTGTTTTCAGAGCAATGACAGCAAACACTAAATGTGCTTAGTACCCAGAAAGGCCACAAAATCCTTGCTGATGATCCGATAGACCACGCTGCCTCAATCCCACACTCCTCCACTAGACTTTCACACAACATGCTTTTAACTGGAAACATTTTCAGAAGCACATTCTCTGTGCCTCTGTAGAATTTAAATTTCCACTTGCGTTTGCCCACCCAGATATTAGAAATGCATGCTTAGCATATTCTCTGACCAAGAACATCTTAAAGAAACCATTCTCTTTCACCATGTCAATGCTTTTTTTTATGAGCCCTGAATTTGTTTTAGGGTTTCAAGTAAAATTATTGTAGCATCTTGTTACAATGAGGTCCTTTCCCGTTTCCACTCAGACCTAAGCCCTTTACCTGAGTTCAGAAGAAGGAACAATGCTGTCCTTTCTGTAGGAAGCCTGCTCTGTTTTGTGCATTTTGAACTACATTTACATTTTTACTCAAAATTTAAGAGAATCACCTTACAGACAGGAAAGGGTCTTGTGGCCAGCACAGGACTGGGTCATAGGACACTCAGTCTCCACTTCTCTTTCTGGATGTGCTGTGTGACTTTGATTCACTATCCCACATGCTCCCTTTGCTTCCCCTCTCCATCCCTGAATAATCTGGATTGCAAACTCTTTGGGATGGAGTGAGATCATGTTGTATAAACGGAGGAAGAGGAGGCTATTGCTGTTGGGTTTATAATAAAAATTAAAAAATAATAACACACACTACATATATAAATTGATCTCAAGAAAAAAAAAAGGTATGATATTAATAACAGTGTCTTTCTTCCAGCACGATCCCAAAGTGCTTTGCAAATTATATATCCCTTTGAACTTCAGCCACCTCTTCAGAGAGCCAAATAATGTGGGGCAGGGGACAGTAGTTTCATGAGGCCAAGGAGAAGGTTAGAACTCTGCAACTGCAACCCAGCATCTGAAAAAAAACAAAGCAGGATTGAAAAAAGGATTGGATACACTGACATGTTTTCAAATTAAACGTCAGAGAAGAGAATTTTCTTAAGGGTTTTGTTGAAACTGGCAAAAATAAAAGAATCTTTCATTCTTTATTATTGTTACTCTTTCACCTTTTAAAAAAATGCCTCTTTTTCTTCCTATTTTATTTTTTATGTTCCTTGACCCTCTTTTTCCATTAAATTCTTTACAGCTTCCTTTCCTGTCCCAACTGCACCCTATTAGCACCTCTTTATTCTAATCCTTTGCCTAGCTCTTTAGATATTTTTTACAAAACCCTGCTGTAACCAGATGGAATCTGGATTCTTGCATGCGGTGCGTATGAGTTGTTTCCAGCACACTGAACACCAACCCAAATATATAGGCAAACCCAGCACTCATGTTGGCACCAGACTCAGAAATCACAGATCACATCAGCTGTTATTACTGAAAACATAGGTCGGCCAGTGGCCACACACTTCAACATGCATGGCTGCCTCTATGAATATGAAACTGCTCCCCTCTAATGCAGGAAAGGAACCAAAAACACATGAAATTTCCCAACTGCTCGACTTGTAATGGCCTGTATGCAAACACTGTTAATTTTCCTCCTCTTTGCTGTAGTAGATTTTAATGGAGGTTGAGTTCTTTCAGGGACCTGCTGATTATGTGGTGTTCCTCCACAGATGCTAAACAGCAGCATAAAAGCCAGAAATCCCTGCCTTCATCTACAGAAAACCACAGGAGACCTGAGCCCTTATTTTCACTTTTTAGGACTTGAAGGTATCTCCTGAGTCCAGGGGTTAGTTTTCTGCTACTACTAGAAGCATGTTATACACTACTTTCCATAAACTGGTTTTGCTCCACATCCTCCTTACCTCACTGGAAGGCCCTCCTGTGACCTTGCTGCTCATGTGGGTCAGGATTTTTTATTTCCAGCCTTAATTAACTCATTGTCATTTTTCAGCCATTTGTTCTTTCAGTAGCTCTGTTCCTTTGCTTATACAGTATTTTCCCCCCCTAGCTCCTTGACTTGGGCTAACTGCCATATGATACAGCAAACCACTATATCTCCTTCCATCATTTTGTAGGCTAAATCCATTACTTTAACTTGTTATTGGATCAGAGACTGTGCATCAAGTCTTCAATCCCTTGGTCACCTTCTTGACTAATGCTCTCATTTATGTTATTTAAATTCATCATTTGACTGCATGGGTGACCAGAATTGCTTGGAGAATCTCAGTCTCAATGCATTCTCTCACACAGTTGCATTCATACTCTTCTGTCTTCACTGGCAGTAACTCTCCTGATTTGCTTTTTTCATGGCTGAATCTTATTTGTGACTTACAGTTGTTCTAGATGCTTTTCTTCCTCATTTGTTTCAACATAGAAATCCTACATTACACAGAAATGCTTATTATTTGTCCCTAAGCACACAACCTTGTGCTGTATGCTATTAATTTTCACCTTATCTCTTGTTATTGCAGCACTCAAGGTTATTCAGTTCTTCCTGTATGACGTCCTAATCCTCTGTTGCACTGACAATGCTTTTAAACTTTGTCTTGTCAGCAATTTCCCCAATTTTTCAGCAGTTTTTCTTCGTTTTTGTGCCAAGGTCGTTAATGAACGTAGTAAATCAGATCAAATGTAAGGCAGATCTTTCAGGAAGTCCACTGGTAACTAATCTCAATTTCTTTCATGCGTGGTATTTTCCTCTGCAGTACTACACCGTGGCCAGCTCTCACCTCCCAGACAAATTACACATTGATATCTGTGTTTCCCAGCATATCACCAGTTTCTCCAACTTACATAAGCATTTCCAGTGTAGCAAAAGGAGTTCTTTACTTATAACCAAATAGATTAAATCTACCACATTTCCTTTGTCTGGAAAAGCAGTTATTTTAATCAGAGAAATACAGCCAATGAGTTTTGCCTGGAGGAGACCTATGTTGCATCCATTTACCACTATGTCCTTGATTATTCTTTCCCTCCAAATCTGCTCTAAAAACTGGCACACTGCTGAGGTCAGATCTGTGGTTACATGGATTGCTTCTTCCTTTTCTTCCTTTCTTCCTTTCTCCCTTTCTCTCTTCTTTCTCCCTTTCTCTCCTCTTTCTCCCTTTCTCTCCTCTTTCTCCCTTTCTCTCCTCTTTCTCCCTTTCTCTCCT
>JANIJG010023038.1:83593-145864 GCA_024611175.1 Megaceryle torquata
TTCTCTCTTTCTCTCTTTCTCTCTTTCTCTCTTTCTCTCTTTCTCTCTTTCTCTCTTTCTCTCTTTCTCTCTTTCTCCCTTTCTCCCTTTCTCCCTTTCTCCCTTTCTCCCTTTCTCCCTTTCTCCCTTTCTCCCTTTCTCCCTTTCTCTCTTTCCTTTTTCCTTTTCCTTTTTATTTTTCCTTTTCTTTCTTTTATTGCCATTTCACTTTTTCATCTGTGGACTGGAATCCAACACCATGCACTCCAAGGGCTCATACACTACAGTGATGCCTGCTGGGGAAAAATGAAGCCAGCTATGAGTCAACCAAGGCCCCAGCTGGCTCAGCACCTCACCAACCTGCCTGAAAGGCTAGTGACTGCTCAAAGCATGATGCCTCGGTCTGCAATGGTTGATAGTGCCTATAGCTTTGATTCCTGGTCTGATTTAAGCTCATGATGCTTATCTGCATGAGCCTTGCTCTCTGAGTCTCCACTGTCCCTTTAGACTCTACCATATACCTGTGACAGTGCTCTCTAACACTGAGAATACAGAAATCAGCCTGTATCTCTGCTCTGATCTCTTTGCACCATGTTTATTTGCATTATCACCACAGATAGATGGAGAGTAGAACAATTTTGAATTTATTCTGTGAGGTGAAAGTCTTTCAAATAGAATTGGGTGGAGGAACAGTGTGATGAAAAAGTCCTTGAGAATGTTAGCAAATTGCTTGCAGGGCTGTATGGAAATGACACTAAACTGGAGGGACATACTGGAAGTGTCTGTTAACTGAAGGGACTGAGTGAGACATTTAATGGTTCCAAAAGGGTATGTTCTTTCATTAATGCAGTCAGGCTCTTTTGGAACCTCTACAAATGTTTATCATCCATAAGGTTCAATGGCAATGAGTTCAAAACCTTATCGGTGCCTTGTGCTAAGAAACACTCCTTTGGTGTGTTTTGAATTTGGCTACATAAAAAAAAAAAAGAAAAGAAAAGAAAAGAAGGAACAGCCATGGGGAGGGTTTCAAATCATTTTAGCCTGGAAATCTGGCATAAATAGTAATGTTAGCACCCTCTGATCCAAGGAGGCACCACGTAAGAGCTCATTTTGAAGTGCTTCCCAAAACTGGAGTTGGGATCTCTAGAATCAGTTTTGAGCTTAATGAATTTGCCAGGACTGTGCTGGACACTGTGCAAGACGCGGTGGCTGCAGGCGGCCAAGCAAGTGGGCAATGCTGCGCTCTGGTGGCTGCTCTTCAGGGGAACCAGCCTGGGCTGCTGGCCAGGGGCAGCTGCAGCAGGTCTCCAGCAGGTCTTGCAGGACTAGAAGCCAAATACTGTAGACCAGAAAGCCTGAGACACTTTGTGAATAGGTAGAGCTGATGTCCTGTTGTGGGCACATCTGGTTATCACCATCCACTAGAAGGAGACAAAATCACATGCATTCCAGGTTGTAGGCAGTTGATCGAGTACAGCAACAGGCAATCAGTTGTTAATTAGGTGCAGAAAGACAACAAGGTATTTTCAAGCAAATACAGCAACTCAACTCAATTCTGGAAGAGAAATAAGAGAAGCTTTGGGAACAGAGAGTAGAATGAGGAGGGCTTATTGGCTACTGCTAAACGCATTTACATCAAATAATTCAAGATGACTTGCTAGAGCAGAAGTTAATTTGGCTTTAGTTTTCACATGGAGTCATGAGACTGGTTTCTTTACTTTGGTGTAAACACCCAGGCTGGCTTACATCACAAATTTTCCCATTATAATGTTTCACTCAACAACCTTATGGCTGAACATTGCTTTGTTTTAAAATGTTAAATGATCTGTGGCTCTTTGCTTTGAGTCTCTTCAGGCCAAGTGCAGTCTTTACCCACAAAGAAGGATTAGCAGGATAATCTATAAAAATATTTAATTCTGAAATTCACTCCTACTGCTGCCTGCTGTAATGCTCTTCACACTGCTTACATCCCATGGTGTGAGCTGAGGAAAAGGCACTGCCTTCCTCAAGAGGCAGGGAACAGAGCTGGACACCAGTTGCCCCATCAAAGATACACCAGCTGTGGATCAGGGGAAGGGTAACTCACTGCACAGGGGCTCTGAGCATGCTGATATTCTGTGCCTCAGCATAGTGAGGCAGCTGCCAGCACGAAGGACACCTACTCACACCAACACCACCCTTGGTCCTCTGAATCTGAGTGATCTGCTTGATCTGGGGGAGGCAGGAGGGAGAAGACAATGTCTTCCATTTAAAAAAAAAGCTTCCCAAGGTGCATGTGAATTATAAAACATTGTCCTATGCCTGATCTTACAATGGGTGGGAAATTAAAAAAAAAATAAAGCTGTCAAAATGATAATCACTAAAGAGAAAAAGAAACCTGTGTGAGTGAAAGTTGGCAAGTCTGTTAGCAGAATGACTACTGTACTGGAAAATTACTGAGCACTGTTTATAAAGGCAATCAGACAGGAATGTTAGTCTTGGAGTCCTACTTTCGACATCAGCAGCTGTATTATTCTACTAGATTCCTTGTACTTTCTTCCAAAGAAAAAAAAAAGGCCCTTCTATGACTGGGTGTGGCACAACCTGTTCCAAAAGTCAAGATTCACCTGATTATTTTGACCTCGGTATCACAGAGAGAAGGTGGAGAGTTTCAGGAGGGTGCAGGGAGAGAAAGATACAATAGCAGAGTATATGCATTTCATGGAAATCATGAGTCCATTTGTGAACAGTATTTTCTTGTTTCTGCATATTCAAGCATGAACTTAGTTTGATAGCTGTAAGCAAAAAATATCCAACTGTCCATTCCACGTGACTGATTCTCAGAAATCTTTTCTAGTTTTCCATGCTAAAATTATCCAATGTGAAATCCTGGCCCCACTGCAAGTCAGTCTGAGTTTTGTCTAATGTCAGTAGAGGCACAGTTTCATCAGAAAACGAAGAGCAACTTCAACTTGATTTTGCATCACAAACTGGAGCTAAAGACAAGCAGTTCTACCTAGGTATGGAGTTATCCTTAACTGTCCATTACTGCAAATTGTTGCCCTATGTTAAATCAAAAGGTATGCCATAAAATCTGTTTAGAAAAGGAGCCCTCCGATTACACCGCTTTAGATCAGATTCTGTCACAAGTGCTTTTTTGCACAAGCTCCATCTCGTTTAGTAGCCTCTTCTGATACTTTATTCAGCAGTAATACAGACTCTTAACTAGTAGTTAAGAGACCATTCTAAAAAAAAACAGGTTTAAGAAGACCAGAAAAAATTGTCTTATTGCAAATGTGGGTTTGGTGACATCCAAACTATCATCATGAAAGCAGGGAAATTAATTTCACTGTACCATTGGGGAGGGAACAAAAGTGACGCAGTCCTTGTAGATGGTGAGTCCATGTGCAAATATGTCATGGATGTTTAGCTAGTGGAACAGAACCATCTTGCAGGCACTGGTCTTCTGCAGGGCTCGAGACAGAAATAACCAGGTGAAATTTAGTGGGCTGCAATATTCACCCTAGAACATGCAATGGCTTTATGTTATAAGATGCTACAAATCTCTACAAAGTGACTTCATGTCTTTTGCACCCCTCTACCCGATCCTTGAGCCTTGACCCATTTTATCTTCATAGCATTTTTTCCCAAATCCTTAGCTACAAGTCTTCATTTGCAGACATTTATCTCCTCTGGATTTATGTACATAGTGCTGGAGACAATTTTTTTCTTAGAAAATGTGGGAGTCTTAGACAAGTAGGTAGAGTGGATAATTCAAGGTTAATGACTAATCCAGACCATAGAAAGATCAAATGATGAACTGAACCTCCAAAAGATATTTCAAGTTTGCTCCAGGGGCCTGCCAGATGAGTGTTGCCAAAGTAGATTAGAAGAAGAACTCCCAATTCCTCAGCAGAGATACTGAGAGGTCAGAGGTTGAGGAAGACCCAGGAGACAAAGATTTAAAACAGCCCTCTCAGATTGCATGTCCTGCCCATCCCAGCTTTTTGAGGCTATAGAAAAACACACCCTTCTGGGCATTATTTAACTAGAAAGACAACCACTGACTGGGTTAAAAAATCTGTGCTTAAAAGCTCATCACTTTCTTCCTAAATCTGACCACCAGCAGGGATCATCTAGCTCTTGAATCTTCTGTAGAGGTAAGATTACAAAAAATAATAGCATGGATAAAGCCATCCCTCTGGTTGTGAGAAAGATCAGTGTGCTTGTCACATAAATCAGTGCTTCTTGGAAAAATGAGAGGATCTCCAGGGACTCCAGCTAGAGCATTCACATGGTCCAACAGAAGATAGGTTATAACCTGGGAGGGAAAGAACAATCTGAAAAGAACGGTGGTGTCAAGCAATCCCTAAGATCAGTTTACAGGCTTAAAACATAAGTGGAAGCTAAATGCTCTATATGATTGACACAGGGCTTAGTGTACAACAGTTAATTGGCTTAGTTAATAATACACAGCTAACTTGGTGTTTGGAGTTAGAACACTGGAATTATTTTTTGCATTATCATAAGAAAAGTACTTAGCATTTAAAAGAAAAATGAAAAGTCTCATTCTTAAACACATCCAGGTGAGATCAAAAGGTGTAGAGAGGAAAATCTGTTTGTAGTGCAATTTAATAGTAACCATTAATACTATATGTACATGACATTTTTCTTCCCTCTGTGTATCTGACTTGCAGCAAGTAATTATGCTAGTACATTGCTGCACATTATCAAATAGGAAGCTGGCAGGAATTGTCATATTTAATCACTTTATCCATAAATCCCTTTGTCTTTCCACTTTGGTTGTGAACAATGTTGTTGAAATATAGTTGTGGTAATTCTGTATCTTACAGGCACTAAAAGAGAATTTTCAGCTGCCTATGAAGGGGGCTTTGGGAGAACTGGGGGGTTGAAGATCAGGGCACTGCCAGTACTGCACGTAGGACACACGTTTACTTGACTGCCAGATCATTTTTACGAGCCATTGAACCAAGCAGAGATTTCACCAAGAGGATGAAGTTTTATGGTCAAAGTGATCATACCCTTGATGCCTTTGAAAATAGCCTACTTTACTGGTATTATTATCGTTATTCAAATATTTAATCTGTCACTTGTCTCTTGGATATGAAACTAAACCCACCACTTTATAATAGCCTTTAATTTCAAAATACTTTGATTCCATGCTAACAGCAGTGGTCACGAGTAGGATGGAGTGGACTGTGAGGTTTCAGAGGTCCCTTACAGTATAGCCCCACCTGATTTGTAGCCATTGAACTCAGATCAGGGATGGATGTAGTGGGTTGGTAGCTGAAGCTGTCTGTACAGATACCACTCTGACAAAAAAGTTAGAGATTGCGTTTTCAGCACGGGCACAGTCTTGTATTGTTTCCCTGGGTTTTGGCTTATGCCCTGTGCAATCATTCTTCTCACAATGATGATAATATTTGTTTTTCTTTGCCAGTTTTCCAGTTACACTCTTTGCTAGAGTAGCACTAACTAGGGACCAGTGAATAGCGTAGAAATGAAGTGATTTCTCCCCTCCACAAGAGCAGCAGCAACAACAAAAAAGAATTTTTTCTTCCCAAAAGGAAAGTCATAACCTTACTTCTTAAGGCATCTTGGAAATAGTTGGCATTCTGCGTGCTGCCCATCCTACATGCAAGCTCAGAGACAGCCTCTGCCAAGAATGTATTTTTATCTTTCTGCTTTGCTTTCAGTGCCTTTCCCTTTTTCTTTTGCCAGTCGCTGTAGGTCACAGTGAGAATACAGTGCTGAAGTGAATATTAATTCAGTGGAGCTTGTACAGAAACCATTCCCAGCCCTGTAACTCACGTTCAGCTCATAAAGCAAAGTCACTCTTTCCCCCTCATGCCCTCATTGAGCAGTTCCTTCACCCAGGTAACTCCCTCCATGTTTGCTCTGACGGGGCAGAGCCCAGCTGATATCAAGGGAGCCTGGCTATTAATTTTCACCAACACTGATTTCTGCACTTCAAGGCTATTTTTGTCAGCATTTCAGCCCTAGTATTCTATTACCCAGCTGGCATTTTCCCATTCCAAGCACTCAGCCACAGACATGCACCAAAACTACTGTCCAAAGAAACACGTTTGGTGTCTTGCCGGCTGTTTTAGCCAACGGAAATTCGCAGATGTGTCGACTGCCTTAGTGCACAGAAACATTTCAGTGGGGCCCTGTTCCACAAAAGACAGGTGGCCAGCCTGCCTGATCCCATCCTGCTCAAACCAACTGGCTTCCGCCTTCACTGTCAGCGTAGTCATCAGTGCTGCCACACCAGGTCACAGCATTTGGCAAATGGATTCGTGACAATTGCAGCAAGTGAAGATGTTTCTACAAACTGTGCTCAGCTGATTTTTCCCCGTTCGTGAAGGGGAAGATGGGAAATAGTTGTCTGATTCATTTAGAAGTTATGCAGCAACTTCAAAAGGAATGTGGTTAGTAAGCTGGCATGAATGGTGCTCTACCGGGACTACAGGAGCCTTCAGCAAAATGAAATGATATTTCTGAGCAGACTTGGTTTTGAAAAGTTTTATTGGAGGCACTTGTTCTAATAGGTAATCCAGGATTGGGTGACAAGTAAAAGATTCATGGTATAAGGATACTAATCTAAATGACAGTCCTAAATAACAGGCTAGAAGGTCAATTGCCTGGTGAGAAAGGCATGATAACCTTCCAGTGCCTACACAGTTATTGTTCCAGTCCTTCCCTTCATCCAGGAATGTCTGTAATTACAGAGAACACGTTCCTCATTGACAGATTGCAGGAAGCCTAAAGATCGATGCTGCTTGTCTCTAGGAAAAAAATCGTTGCTCCCTACATACCTCCTAATTCAGATTCTTCTTAGACATTTTAGTTGCTGCCTTGTAGCCCAGTTCTAACCGCAGTTCTGCATCCAGTACTTGCTGGAGTCAGTGGAGCCTTTTTGTTGTCCTTACAGCGAACTGGAAGACAGTGGGGTGAGGTTGCCTCATTTCCCTTGCATGCCCACAGCCAGAGCCTGCTCACAGCAGCAGCGCGTTCCTCACTTTGGAGGAACCCCAACACCTCACAATGTTGTGCTGGGTGTTTGCCAAAGAGCCTTTGGAGACATAAAGCAAACAACCAAAAAAAAGACCATGTATTTGTTCCCAGCACACTTTGATCAAAGGGGAAGGAAATGGCAACTGAAATGTGCTTGCAAAGCAAATGAATCCCAAAGGCTCAGAGGAATGGTGGGTGTAGGGAAACCCACACACCCCCCCATCCAGAGTGGATTAGGGCACATCCTTGTGAGCTACAGAAGCTTTGAAACAACATTGTAGGATCTCTTCTATAGGGAAAATCTAGTACTTTTAAGTAGTTCTTGATCCTTGGCATTTACATGCAAATCAGATTTTCTAAGAATGAACATGGACATTTTTGAGGCCCCTAATGCCATGAACTTCAAAAAGGTGAAATTCCAATTAAACATCCAGGAAAGCCCAACTATGAAAAGTGAAATCTCACCAGTAGCTGTGAGAGGGTGAACTAAAAGTGAGGCAGGAAATGTCTTTACATTCTAATAGCCTGAGATGCAGAGGATTTCTATGTTTTGAGGTCATACAATGTAGGGCTAGAGAAACTAACTCTGGTCCTTCATGAGGGAAAGGCGTGCTGGGCTGGGTGTCTGGCCCTAGCACCATCCCAGCTTGGACACAGTAAGTGCAGGTTCTCTGCAGAGCTTTGCTGCCCAGTGAAGATGTTCATGTAGGTGTAGCAGTGGTTTTTCCAGGTACCTCTCAAAGGCAACAATATTTGTGGGACAGGATGGTCTGCAGACAAGTCTGTCTTGTCTGGGGGGAAAATGCAGTCTCGTTGTAGAGACTGGGAGTTAAAGGGAGCTGTGCAGTTTGTGTCTCTGTCTAGCGTGGAGACAGCAGGGGATGTTCACTTGTAACTGACACTTTTCTGCTTTACACACTTCAGCTCCTGAAGGTGGTCAGGTGACCTCAGTGTGATGGCAATGCAGCACCATTGAAGAACCCCCAAATCTAGGAAGAGTTGCCCATTTCTCACTGGTTTTAAGTGAAGCATAATGTTTTATCCCACCAGTTTTTTAACATTCCTTCTCTGGCTCCTTCTCAGGTGGGTGACTGGCCATTGGAGTCCCTGCTCTGCTACTTGTGAGAAAGGTGTCCAGCACCGGGAGGTGACTTGTGTTTATCAGTTGCAAAATGGCACCTACGTTAACACGAGGGACCTCTACTGCCTTGGCAACAAACCAACAACAGTACAAAGCTGTGAAGGACGGGACTGCCTTTCTATCTGGGAAGCATCAGAGTGGTCAAAGGTAAGAGCCTGATTCAAGAAAGGATCCAGTCTGCTCACATCTCTGGAGGCACTGGCCCTAATCCAGCAAAGTGTGTAAAATTGAGCATATTCTCACGGTCAGCACACTCAGTGCCTCACTGCATTGGGGCACTGGAAGGACTGTCATTCATTGAGATGATCAGTTTGGAGTTGAGGCTTGTATTCAATACCAGATGAGTTAAGGCAAGTTTTAGATACCACACTATAGTAACTATATCTTTTCATCTGAAAACTCTGACCAGCAAGAAAAAACATTTCACTGACCTGAGGCCAGAAGCGTAGTAACCCACCAGGGCTTCTGGCTCCATTTAAATGCAGCATGAAACAAATACCAGATTTATCAAGCATCTGCATGTTACAGAGAATGTACAATCTTTGGGCCTTGTCCAGCCCTCTTTTGTGTAATTCCAGGAACATGGAAAAGCTGTTTATACTTTGTAATGAAAGGTGCATCTCAACATAGTTGTAGATTTAATACATTATTTTCAGATATTATAAATGCATTTCAGATACAGATGATGTGTGGTCTAGCAAGTTAGCCTGTGTTTCATTTAGCAGCAGAGTGAACTGGGAGTATGCCTACAGTTCATGATGAGAACTCAGCTAATACCGGGCAACTTTGTCTCTACTTTGTGAGTGACAGGCCTAATAGGGTGTCCGTGATAGTTTTGATATTGTGTCTGTTAGGCTCATCTGAACGATGAGAAGATCCTTTCACTCTTGGTGCAGTGCTTACAGCTCTACCAGTCTCCTTCCAGCCTGGCTGTGTTATGGGACTGTCAAGTAACAGTCATTTTTGTGGGAAGGACCTTTTCTTGTTAATCATCTCTGTTTTGAAACAGTAAGCTCCTGTTTAAAGCATTGTCAAAGAAGTTTTGCAAAATATTATTGTTCGAAATGCACTTAAAAGTCACAGAAGCTCAGGGTACAAGGGATCTTGCACTGTGGAAAAGTGCTCTTAACAAACACAGTGTGATTCCATTGTCCACCTTTTGAACGGGAAATCTTTGGCAAGTGAGGTGATAGTTAAGTGAGAGTAGTGTTTCCTTTCAGCAGGGTGATCTGTCTGTTCACTAATGCATGAGATTCATGTTCTTCCTGAGCTCTTTCATTTCAAAAGATGTGGAGAAACACTTGTCTGACTGGTCTTTTGTGTGTTATAGAAGTAACCCTCTCAGATGATGCCCTCTTTATTTCTTATGCCTGAACCAGCTAATTGTTTATAGCTGATACTATTCTTATGGTGCAGTTTCCACCTCTTTAACATGAGGAATTTTCACTTGTGTCCTTTGTTAGCAATCCCAGGTATCTCTCTCTCCTTTTTATGAAATGGAGTAAGTCAAGTTACAGAAGACTTTTCCCAGAGTGGAAATCTTCCATATTTGTGACCACATAACTTATGTGCAAATACATAATATTGCTAGATTTTTGGGGTTTTTTTTCCCAATAAGTGGTTTACTTTTCCTTTGGGAAATGTATGTACCTTTAGTTGTGTCTGTAATTGCCCACTCATGATTTCAAGTAAGTTCCCATTCTGGCTCATTTCTGCTATTACGTAGCACGGTTGATTCCAGGACACATTTGATGCTCTGCCAGTTTGAACACTTCTTATAACTAGGATTTTCTTCAGTGGTAATCACTTTAATCCTTAACATTTTAATCTGATGTTGTGGGGTAAATATCACAGTAGTGTATCATTTTAGAAATCAATTTTGTCATTTATGTTTTTGAACTTTTTGGTTATGCAACAAAAAACAGTTGACCACATTGATGTCTGGTCTCCAGTCAAAATTGTGTGTTTTCAAAGCAAATTCCAATGCAATCTTCATTGTGGAAAAAATTAAGTTTCCCTTTTATTGCCAAACACTTGAGACTGTTTTGGACAAAGTACTGCTCAACCCATTTTTAATGACAAAAATAGAGAGTATCAAAAATGACCCATTTTTAATGTCAAAAATAGACAATGTCAAAAAAAGGTGGATGTTTTTATTGTTAGGGAACTATGGTAGAAAAGAAATATGGCTTTCCTTCAAATAAAGGAGCTGTGTCTTAACTTCAAAGTTGTGTTGCTCCTTTACAAAACCTCCCGGGATTTGACCATGTTATTTGTTACTAAAATAAGACCTAATGGTTTCAGCTGGACACTCAGGGACTGTGCATATTAATTTATAGACTGCTCTGGTGTGGAATCTCTGTAAAATCTATATGTTAAGAAATTCTTCATGAAAACATAGGACTTGAGGAAAGAAAAATCTCTCTTAAAGAGGATGATTTATATGTGACCACCAAAGATCTGTTGGAAACCTTTTGCAAATACTGTTTTGTCTAGGAAAGTATATGCAGTATTCATCTGTGAATGACTTAAAAGTTTGTGGGAAGAACAAACAGTTGGTGTTTTTCCCAGACTCGCTTGTAAAACCCACCTAGAGACTTCTCCTACTGTGAAAAACACTCCTACTTCAGTTTGATTTACTTTGAGTAAATTGGACCATTGGAAAGGTTTTATACATTGTGCTTTGTAGTTCAAGATGAACTAGTGCAACCCTGAGGAGTCCATCCAGAGGACTAAGGAAAATGATACAGAATTTGGGAAAGTCTATACAACTTGGGGCAAATTCATGGCTTTAAGGTACCATTTAGGGAGCTCCAGCCTGGGATCTCTGGCAAGTCTGGCACTCTGAGGGGTCCTGCAGAGCGGTTTCTGGAATTTTGCAAAGCCTGGAAGAATTCATCCCCCTATCTATCAGGACTTTACAATTGTGCTTCTTACAAAGATGTTACATCCGTAAGGAGGTCACGCCATGAGCAGCACGTAGTAAATTAAGTGGAAGGTTTCCCAGATTTTCAAGAAGTCACTTTGTAGTGCTCTGAAGTATTTAAAGGCATGTCTGTTTGCTTGCCAGCTCATAAACGGTTGTCATTCATGTCCTTAACAAGGCCAGCAGGTCAAAACTGCCTGGATTGTATTTTTAAGATGGTTAGACAGGCATGCTGAGATTTGTCCATTTGATGTAATTTATATCAAGCTGACGCTTGTTTCCAGCATAGACCCCCTGGATGGAGAAGCTTCTTGGAATATGTTCAAAAGACCTCACAGAATATCTCATATCTTCACTATTTATTCAGTGTCAAATCAACTGTCTTTTCCATGCTGATCCCCTGAAGGGGAGAACTTGACATGCTAGAGGAGGTTAGTTTTTATCTCAGTTGGTACGTATATCATTTTTCCACCCACCTGTCCCCAGTGGCTCTTCAAGAAAATTTCTCACTCTTAAACACTGCAGTGGCATGAAAATGAAGGCAGAGAGACCAGCAGTGGCATGCACTTAGATGGCTGTGACAGCATCAGCAGATCTGTCAGTCTATTACCAGACTGGTTATTTGTAACAGAAATTCTGTTTCGGTACATGCCAGTGTTCTTTTCCCACCCAGCACAGTCAGTGAAATCAAAACAAATTCTCCAGTAAACCAGAATTTCCAGACAGCCATTGGCAGAGATAACAAATAGGTGACCAGATATCACTGCCCTTTAGAAGCTACCTTCACACTGCCCAGGCACAAAAACAGAAGTGGAAAATTTGTGCTCACTCACATGAATGTTTGTTAAGAGTGCCCAAATGTCTGAACCAAGTCTTCTTCTAGCAGCTCTAGTAGCCTCAGAGGACTTCAAACAGTCCCTGCTTATGCTTTTGGTGTTGAGAAGTCTGTCTTTCATCCCTGCTGATATCTGCAGCTCCCTTACTGGCCGTGGTTGGAAGCTGATCACAACACTGTGGCTCACCCAGCAGAGCCTCTCCTGAGCTATGCCCTTAGTACGTCTGAAGTTCTTTGGAACTAACATAGTGACGAGCACATGGCAAATCAAAGTCCATGTTGCACGTGAGAACGTGTGTAAGAACTGTGACTATGCCACAGAATGTACAAACTGTACTGCAGAAACATGTTTGTAACAGTGTCCCATGCTACAGTGATTTCAAAATGCATTTATCACCATCACCGCTATTTTTCAAAGGTTGATTTTTCACAATTGCCATTTTTCATACAGAAAATATTTCAAAAGCAGATAGCAATTTTTTCAAATTATTCTTTTATGTTTAAAAGGAGCTTAGATGAAAATCTTACAAGTTATTGGTTAGGACAAAAATCTTACAAGTTACTGCTTTTCCTCAGTGTTTATAAACCCACCTTTTCCATTTAGCTAGGTCACAAGATAAAAGTTGTCATTTCTAGGCACCATTTCATCATTTAACAGAAAACAAATACCTGGGTTTTTGGTTTGGTTGTTTGTTTTTTTTTTTGCAGTGCTCAGCAGACTGTGGCAAGGGGATTCAGAAAAGAACAGTCACGTGCACAAATTCTCAAGGAAAATGTGATGCAGCCACCAGGCCAAGAGATGAGGAAGAGTGTGAGGATCACACAGGCTGTTACGAGTGGAAAACTGGCGACTGGTCAAAGGTAACAGTGAACACTACATGGTATTTTCTTTCTAAGTGCAGAGATGCTCAGAGCGCAATGGTTCCGTGTGCTGTCTGCGTTAATTTGAGTTTAAATGTTTGGAAAGGAAGAGTTTAACTGGTTTGGATTGGAGGTTTTACCAGGATTTAAACTTTCCCTTTATGCCATTTATAGCCCAAACATTGCAAGACAGGCTTATGGATATGACTCATCAAGTTTTCAAGAAGTGTATTCCAGACAGGATAGGAATGAGCACTAATTGACAGCTTAAACATCCAAAGGCAAAGCCTACACAAGATTTCCACCACGGGTGGACCCTTGTCAAAAAGCTATTTTATAAACAATGCTAAAACTGCTTTTGGTACTTCAAAAAGCAGACTTGGAGCAGCTCTGGCTAGCAGATTGAATTCTACAGCAAAGAGTTCATTAGCAGCACCTTCCAGAAGTGCAGGATTCTACAGAGGTGTCCCATGCTCAGCCTGGGCAAGCCAAAAAGAAAATAGCAGAAGGTTGATTTCCTTGAGTGTAAAGAGTTAGGAACCTCAGCACTGAGCAAAAGGAAATCTCACAAGGGGGCTGTGGTGAGAGAGGTTTGTCTCCCTCAAAGCATCAGTATGGAGCTGAGAAGAGAGCTGGACCTTAGTCTTCTTATCCCACAAGGGATAAATCTGAAAGTTTGGGAGAACTGTTATTAAACTGAATACTGCTGGAGAGAAGCACAGGGAAGCCCTGGCAGATATACACAGAAACAGAGGGTAACTGAGAGCACTCACAGATGAATTCTGTCTCTCTGCCTCGTGTGGGACCTGCTTGCAGAGTCAAGCAGCACACTCATTTATTACCACAGATGCAAGACAAGAGCTGTGCAGATGAATTTCATGCTAGTCCGGGACCTACACAGCATAGTCCAGTCCTAAACTTATTCCAACCACCTGAAATGAAAGCAAGCCATGAATTTGAAGGCAGAGCCAAAACCATCAGTACCTTCCTCAGGACTGGATTTTACCTTCACTTTGGCCTGTCTGAACTTAGTTCCTTCAGTGACATCAGTGGAATTAATTCCTGAATGCAATGGATTAGATCAGAGCAGAGTCTGCACTGTATTCACATTCAGATCTTAAAGTAATAGGTGGTTTTGCTGGAGAAGGAGGCCTGGCAGTGTGAGAAACTCAGCCTTTGCTAGTGTTGTTCATAAAGCATCCTTTACATTACTGACTTCATGTCTGCATAAAGAACTGAAATTTCCCAGGGATATTATATTCCAGTTTGGTTTTATCATAACTTTGTAACCGTACTGTTCTTTAAACAGAAAACCTACTTTGTGATCTGGAATGTTCGGCATGTGCAGAAACCACCAGGATACAGTAGTTGAATTTTACGTTCCAAAAACCCAAACTCCAGCAAATAAAATCCAGTGAACTAGAGGCCCATGCTGGGCAAATTGGCTTATCTGTGACTGCATTTTTGTTTTGACAGTGTGATTAGGAATTACTAATATTTATAGATACACTCTTGTCACCGATACATTAATTTAATGGTGTCAGTGCTGGAGAATGCATCAAGAACCTGCCGCATACAAAGGCTCTGTATTTATGCTGAGCCTGGAATTTGTATCACAGAATGTTTAGAGTATTGAACATTATTTTATTCATAACCTGGCACACAGAGTCCATGCAAGCTAGCCAAAACAAACAGTTCCTGTGTGTTAACAGGTGAAATAACATTATTTATTTATTTGTGGAAATTTAAAACATTTTGGCAGGCAGATTGACCCCAATTCTCTTTATAGGGAGGAATATGAAATAATTGTGTGTTCACCGATTACATGGATTGAAAGTTCCCTATTGTTTGAATGGTTCCAATCTGATAAAGATGTTGGCTCGCTGCTAGAAAAGCTGTGATCATACACTGGTGACAGTAAACAGTGCTGATGGGTTTAGTGTCTGCATGTGAGCAGGACAAGATCACTGCAAAATCACTTGTTATTTGCAATTCTTAACTCGGGATCAGGATCTTCCCTGTGCAGAAGGGCACAAAAGTGTATGTGCTGCATATGTGGGCTGCTTCTGTCTGCAGAGAGCTTGTGCCAGCTCTCTCTGCTTCCCAGGAATTTCACCCTGCGCGAGTCCAGCAGGATGTTCTTGGACTTAATTCTGGTTTATAATGAGCATTTTAAATTCTAGACATATTGGTTAATTCTGACTGGACACTTAGATCACAGGATTAGATTCTTATTCTCTTGAGTAGAAGGGTAAACATGAAGGTACCACTGGATTGCTGGAAAAAGGTGCGGGTAGGTGCAATTATTTGAAGAAAATGTATTGTCCCAGAAACCCAGATAGCTGAAATGTTCAGTATGGAGTTCAAATCTTCACAAATCCTGAGCGAAGGTCTTTCATCATGAGGATCCAGAAGCTTTCAGGCAGGACTTAGACCTAGAGGGAGAGCCTTTACAGCTATCAGCAACTCCTCTTTCTTGTTGTCTGGCTTAAAGTAATTCCTCCTTAAAGTAGAAGCATGAAGTCTGTGGCAGTTAGATTATAGTGAAATCTTTAATATTCATACTGCCAGGGTAGAATTCCATTGTAAAACGTTTGTTCCCAGTGCTGTAAAAATCAATGTGAGAGAGCTTTGTGCTGACTAAGGTGGAAACTTTTTCTATTCATACAAACTGATCTCAGGACAAGGAAGAACTTTTTGCAATTAATGCATTGTGCATTTATTGTTAAGAATCATCAGGGAAGCAAAATTTCACTAACAGTAGTAATTATCACAGATTAAAATAAAGGGCTTTGATGTGTAAACAGCTTGCATGGTGACTTGGCCTCCAAACCTTCATTTCCCAAACTGAGATCATTTGAAGATACCAGAGAGTCATGTAAGAAAGAGGCAAAACCTCATTTTAAAAGTCAAGTCCAGATGCAACTTGTAAATAGAACAGTCTGTCTGGGTGGTAATGACAGACTGTCATTTTTATGTTATTCTTAGTAGTATTTATAGAATACATGGACTGTGTGCATGAGAAGACAGATCACTTCCCTAAGGAGTTTCCAGCCCTATATAAATAACTCACCTCATGTCTGACAGCAATGAATAAGGTTATCCTATATGAGATCTTGGATCCTGTTGCATTCAGAAGGTGCAAGAGTGGGCACCAGTAAAATCTCTAAATCTATGCCAAACCAATTGTAGTTTTAAGTTCTCAGACCCTGGACCCGTCACTTCTGTGGAGAAGAGGTGAGGGCTGGAGGCATGGCCACGCTGATCTTTAATCTGAACCTACCAGCCAAATCCTCTTCCATTGGCCACTGCCTGTCCACACTCTGAAGAAGAGGAATTTTAATCTATTTTGTGTCAGGTTTACTTGCAGGTGGTCCTTACTGTGTATTATAGCTGTGGAAAGCATTTGGAGCTGATCAAGCAGATTCAACAAGCAGTCTTGGCTGTGATATTTGTATATTCCCAATGTATTTCCAGCACCTTTCAAGTGTTGCATGAGGAACTGATATATCTACTTCACTTTGCAAGCACAAAGGGCCAGGTCTGTAAGGTTATTTTAAAGGTCTTTGAGGTTATCTTTCTTAGTCCAGTCCAACTGTTCCAGGACTGTAATTCTAAAGACATACGGTTCTGTTACTAGTAATCATGCACAGCCTCCATTACCACTGCTGATAAGCTTGCAAATTCTCTGCACTACTGTAGCTTCTCTTTTAAACCCCTTATCTTGAAGGGATATAATTATTATTTTTAGCATTTATCACAAATGCAGCACTGATATTATTATGAGTTACATAAGTAAACTGTTCCTGGCCTGAGAGTCTTTGAACCTAGTAGGAAGATACGTTGCACAGTTAGAGACCCACTGAAGGTGTTAACCTGAAATAATTTTTTTCTTGTTGCCTGGATTCTTCAGAATTGCTGGTTTTTTTATATATGATGCAAAATACAAACAGGAATCCAGGCCATCTTCCATTCAGTTGTTCCTTCCAAAAGGAAATTCCACATCCAGTTTGCATTCAGCTAAAGAAACAAACATCTCATACACTCTTTCTACTTTCAAATAGTTCCTCCATGTTTGAAATCTGAGCTATTCAATGTTCTAGCACTGGAAGCATTTGTACATTTTTGTTGTAGTTGTGCTAGTTGAAAGAACAGAGGTTTGCTCAATTTCCCAACGTTTGCCTCAGACTCTTAGGCTGCTGAAAATATGCCTCTTGATGCTTTAGCAAGAGGCATTTAGATGCTTTAATTCATTCTTTCATGATGAATTGTATTTTGCTGGCAAACTTTAGGTCAAGGATTGCATTGCAGTGAAAAACGTGGGTGGGTAGTGAACAGAATACCTGTCTTTATGGATGTGGCTCTTCGGGTAGCTTAGCAGGACACAAGCCCAAGTCTGTACCATTCATTGGCTTGAAGGGAGCAGCTGCAGGACTCTGGCTTCACGTTGAAATATACCTTGACTCCCACTGTTGAAAACATATGTTCCAAATGATGTGGGGATGCGCTGCTGGCCTGTTGAGGAGGTGCAGGTGGTGTACTGGCTAGCTGTGGTGGTGACAAAGATCAGTTGTGCTTGAAGGTGACCAGCACTAGGAAGTTATTTTTATCTACCCAAGGGCTCCCCCCATGTCCTCAGCTCTCTCCCCTTCTGCTCCAGTAATAATGTAGCAGGGAAAGCATTTGGATGCAAATGTACAGGCCAAGGCTGTATTTCTGGAGTTCCTTTTCTCTACTTCTGGACTCTTCTAGGCTATTACTGAAGAGGCAAGATTATATAGCAGGAGCAATTCTTCACAAGATTTTTATGGATTTTTATTCATTTCCAGTTTTACTTAATTGTTTCCCTATTTTATATGCCTCGACATACTCTATTTCCATCCTGTGACTGAAGTACTGTATTTCGAGCCAATAGCACTGAATGTTCAGGGTTCCCAGTTTCACTTTTTTGACTATTCTCTTTTAGCTGGTGTTATATCAAGGAAGGTAGAATTACAAGCAAGATCCACTGGCTCCATCGTTAGTGCTGACTTTCACAAGGGTGCATTTTCAGAAGGGGTAGAAGTTTAAACATGTGACTTCTGTCCCTCAGGCAACAATTTAGCTCATTAACCTATTATATTACATAGCCCAATGAAAAGATTTTTAGAAGGAGAAAGACACATAGAAGCCTTGTAATATATTGGCTTTGCAATATTTTTTCTTTGCAGTTACAGTAGGTGCTCTGTAAATACTAAGGCCTGTATTAATCTCGGATAACCCGATGTAAATCCAGGGTAACTGTCTTTCATTCTTCCCTACAACCCACTGGCCACAAGCCAAGGATCTCACTCAACACAGTGGGTCAGATATCAGGCTCTCTTACATTAGTATAAATCCAGATTAATTCAGCCACTTAAGTTAATGCAGGTTTATGCCAATGCCATGCAGATCAGAATCTGAACTAATGGACTGTTCAAGATCTTTGGGTCTTGTGTAGGAACCATCAGAGATTCATGCTCTCAGGTAAAAACCAGAAATATATGAGATGTCAGACTGGGCTTCAACTAGGAGACAAAGTAGAAGAGGAGAAATCTTTTTCTACCACTTTCCATCTCATATAACCCCCTGGCACAACTTTCACTGGATTCAGAAAGGCTGTGCTCTCCAGTTTCTGGAGAGCACTAGTAAGGATCAGCTTGGCAAAGCGTGATGTTAAATAATATTCTTGTTGCCAAATAGTGTCAGTAGTGATAAAGCACATCTGAAAAATTACCTATAGCCACCTGCCCTCCCTGGACATCAGTAGTTGCCAATTTCTTTACAATATTTTGCTGAGCTTATGAAATGCTGGCTATGGGTTCTCATCCCAGGAGAATATTAACAATAGGGAGGAAAGGAATCTAATTTCCTATAAGAAAAATACTGGGTTTGTGCCAGACATTGAGGTATTTCATACTGAAGATCAGCAGTCATTCATCACAATGGGAGGTAACAAGGAGTTTGTAATTGCAAATTAATTGTTTTGGCAGGATTACAGTAGATTGTATTCTCTAAGAGATAAAACCTCTAGCCTTGCAGTACACCACAAAACATGTTGGGGGTGGGTTTTAGGGTTGGTTTAATTGTTTCAAAAAATACTCTACAGTCTTCCAGTGCCAGGAAGGCATGTTTTCTGAGTTCCAATTGTTTGGGAACATCAGCAGAATCCTTTATACACCTCACTTTTAATGATTAGTTCACAGTACATGATAAAAAGAGTAAATCAAGGACAGCTGTGGCTTGAGAGGTATATTCCAAGCTGTTATAAATATAGAAGCAAACTGTCCTTTGTTCTAACGTTCATTACAAATTCATGGCTTGCTCTGCCATCTGTTTATAATAAACTATGGACAACTTGTTAATTCTTCATAAAGGTCATAACTAAGTTCATCTTCTTCTACCTTGGAGAAAATAACTTTTTGTGTTGAATTGAGAGAAAACTCCATGTGAGGGATGGATGGTCACTTAAAACTGCAGTCACACACCACAGATGCCAGACCCTTTTTCTTGTCACTTACTTTGGCTCGGCAAACAACTTCATGATTTACGGTGCTGCATTCAGCACCACAGCTAGAAACTGATGTTGGAAGATTGTATACAGCCCTCACTGATGCAAATTAACTGTTCTCCAGAAGGTGGTAAGAGCTGGGTGTGACAGGAGAAGATCCAAAAAGCTTTAGTATTCAAAGCCTTTGCTTCTCTGCTGCTAGGCATGACCAGGAGCCAGAGCATCTTAGTCTCCTAACCTAACAACTGCCTCTATGGGCTGCTCTGAGTTGTGCTGCTAGTTGTGGTTCCCCATGGTTTGTTCCTCTGGCACGTGATCACTGATGTGCAAACCATGGCCTTTCTTGCAGACAGCTAATCTCAAAATACCCCTCACTCCAGAGGATTAGAACAAACGGCCCAAAATTGGTTATATCAGCCAGGACACTCCTCAAATTGGGAAAGATGTTACCAATGTTCTAGTAAAAAATTGAAGCAACCCTTTAGAAAGGAAGATGGAAAGCTATTGCTCTGCATTTCTGAAGTAGAATGGTACCCTTTTGAGTTGTGGTGAGCTAAAACTATCACCTATAGTTTAACATCCATTGAGGAAATGCATAGAATAAAATAGACCTCTGTGGGAGAGAACACTAGTGTTTGTTTTACAAAGCAGAAACCACTCATCTCTTCTGCAGTGAAACCAGTTTTGTCTGTAATACTATGGGACAAATGACCAAGCCATCAAAATCAATGTCTAACTCCTACTAACTTCAGTGAGTTAAGGATTGCATTGGAAAATGAAGAATTCTGGCACATGACTTGTAGTTTACATATGGTAGAGCTCCAAGGCTATATATTTTGTGGTCTTCACTGTCAGTGCAGGGCATGCTGGAGTTGAGAAAACTGGTTTGCTTTATGATTTTATTCCATAAACTTAGGCAAAAGAGAAATGAAACATCCTGAACTCAGAGGAAGAGTTCTGAGAAAAAGACTTGGATCATCAAAGTAAAAGCCTCAGACAGGGAGACGTGAGAGGAGTTATCTCTGTGTTTCCTACTGCTGTCACCTTGGGCTGCTTAAAACCCAGCCCAAGGCCCTTCTGCTGCCTTGCACCACCAAATAGAAGTGATCACTCTGATTCTGGACAAACACAGAAAGACAGTTTTCATACCTCTGCTGGAAATGTGCATTTTAGGAAAGAAAGGAAAGTTCATAGAATAAGAAGTTCATATGAGTTCAGTTCATATGAGTTCAGACTTCTGTATGGTCATGGGTCCATCCCAATTCACGTCACCGAGTCCTAGCCGTCGGACAGTTCGGTGCCTGGTTTGAGACAGCTCTCGGGCTTCATTTACAGTCATTATAAGACAGGCAGCTCCAGGTAGTAGTTTTATCTCCTTTCCTTAGTAAAGACTGAATTCCCCTCTGAAGTGGTGATGTCTCTGCTGACCGCAAAGAGAACATAAACAGAGCTGTCGCAGTAAGATGAATCCCACCCTTTTTGTTCTTTGATTCACTATCCTTTCATCTGAAACATCTTGTGTAAGTATTGTATAACTGCACTAACCCAAGGTTGAGCCTTTATCTAGACTTGTGCTGACTGCCAGCCCCAGTCGATGAAGCTGCAGTTGGAAACCTGGGCATGGAAAGTGAAGAGATGCTGACCACATTGCTGGGTGGCCGTGTCATTCCCCTGTGGATCGTAAGCTACAGAAACCAAGTCCTGCTCCTGCCTTTGAGGCAGAGACTCCTCCTTGCTTGCACAACAGTTTGCACAGCTCATCTCTGCTGGAGTTTCTTGGAATGTCCATAGCACAAATTATTTTGATGGTTCCTTAGTAAAGGAGAATGTGCTACAAAAAGACCATATTCATCAGTGTTTTGTTTGAAGTGGAGCGCGTTCTGTCACAGTGTTATTGTCTCCTGTGCCAATACAGCCTCCAGTGATCCTATTAATTGGAAGAATAACTTTTCCTTTTTGATATTTTTTATTTAAAAGCCTAGTTCATTAAATGCTTTTTTTTTTTTTTTGATGGAGAATTAAAGCCTCCCACCAAGATCAGTGGATTGGAAATGGAATTCCATCGTGACTATTTCACCCTTTTTCTTTTTAACATGAAAAAGAAGAAAGCATGAAAGACAAGCCTGTTCAAATATTGGCATTCATTTTCTCTGAGTTACTCTGAGATGTTACAGTGTCTAGGATCGTGTTTTTAAAAATCTAGACAGCAGATAATTCACCATTTAAAGTTTGTACTGCTCATCTGAAGAGGTTTTTGCCCCTTGAATCCACACAATATGCATCACTAGCATGGACTGCTATAATTATGCAGTCTTTCCAATAGCCTTTTGAGATTTATAATGACTACTGGGGCATTAAAGCGACGTGCTCCAGAATGTTTTAGAAGAGCAATTAGTATCAGCCTGCTGGTGATCCCTTGTTGGACTGGGCAAAGAGATGAAATGCTGCGTTGGTTCAGCACTGTACCTGTCAAAGCTGACTAGCTCCCTGTCTAGAAAATGCTCAGGCAGGACTGAGATGACAGAGATGAGCAGCCTCTTGCTGAAATTAAGTAATCCTAATGGAGTCCTTAGTTTAATTACTTTTTAAAGCTAAATTGCATTTGTGTAGCATTGATCATTAACTGAATAATAACTAAAATATGTCTTCAGTGGAGCTTCAGTTCCCAAGATACTCTTTCAGGATTACATCCGTGACAGGATTCATTGTGGGACCGTAGCTCAGGTAGCCCATAAAACCATTGCTCAGCATGAGCAGCGCACACTGCTGTTGAAGCAGGGTAAAATTCTCAAGCTGCCAGGCCGAGTTGAGTTACATGATCCTGTGGTTACATAGTTGTCCATTACTGTCTCCTTTACTTAAAATTAGCTTGATTATGCCTTTTTACAGAAGGTGGTTTTCAGCATCGTTTCCTTGCAGTTTTTCAGGTGGAATAAGCTACACACTTTGTACCTGCCACAGATCAAAACTGCACGCGTGCTATAGGTGGCATGCTAGATAGAATATGGTACCCTATAGGCAATGCTGTATCATTTCACACCTCTGCTTGATCCTCTTCTTGAGATCCAGTCCGAAAGCTTACGAGAAATTAATTCTGCCTGATTGGTAGAATTAATTAAATGACATTTCCTTATTAGCATCCACCTGGGCTGCACTGCACAAGTACTTAGGGGCACTGTCACTGCCCAGAATATTCAGGTGTTCAGTTCTTAATCTCTGAACTCTGTACACAATAGAACTTTTCAGAATAGTGAAGCCAAGCTTAATTAGGCAGTGAGACATACTGGATGTACTGGTCAGGTCTTGTTCCTTAGGGTCATGCTGTTGGAAAGCACAGCTGTAGGCACTTTGCAGATTGTTTCTCTCTTTTCCTTCTCCAATACTGTCCCATCAGCCATGAGCATTTTCTGCTCTAATTTATTGTTTCTTCCCATACTGAGTCAGAAGGGCAAGCGTTTTGTCTTGGCTAAATTAAACAAATCAGTCATTTCACAAAAGTTTCCAAGTGAAAGATTGTTGTAAGCAAGACCAGATATGTTCTCTTCACAGATCTGGGGTTCAAAAAGAAGAAAAAAAAAAAAAAAAAGAAGAAAATAACAAGGAAGCTTGAAAAACAGCTTACAGTTGCTTTGGGCTAATTAGATCTTATCAGTGAAAAGACAGAAATTTCTTTCTTTAGCATGATGCCATGGTGAAAGCTGACCTGGGGGTTTATGAAAGCATATTGCGTGCTGCCTTTCAGATAGAACTATAGAGTTTAAATTAGTGATACTTATAAAAAGCCTGATGTTAAGGTGTCTGGAGCACTAACTTGCAGAGAACACACATGTATACTATTAAAGGCTCAGTAATGGAGCAATTACAGGACATTTGTCATTCATCTCAGATGCTGTGTTAAGACTGCTATTAATAGGAACTTGTCTTGCTTTCTTTCTGACTTTCATAGAAGCAAGAAATAAGACCCCTGGGGGGAAAAATGCTCTACCCTATCCTAACGCCTTGAAATACTTAAACTCTGAAGTCAGTAAAGCATGACTCCATCTCCGAATATTGGAGCTTTAGCCATAGTGTTATCCTTGGCTTCAGCAGCTTTCAGCAAACTGGGGACAAACCAGTATCTTTAAACGTCAGATGACTGCGGACTGATGAATAGAGAAAAAAAAATCTTGCCTTCAGCTTAGTTATGACAGTCATCTTGAGCTACATCTCCCTTCAACAGATCTGCCTTCTAAATACTGCAGTACGTTCAGGGTTGGCTGAAGGGTTGCTGTGACCTTCTGCTGGAAAAAGCAAGTCTCATGCAAAGAAGACTAACATCTATCTCTTAGAGATTAGGAAAGTGACGTTTTTAAAGGTGACACATGGTCTGAATGCATCCCTGCTTAGCCAGCAGCCCTTAGCTAAGGCATAAGCAGTGCTTCACTATCCCATTCAGTCCCGAGCAGATCACAGCCTCTCCTCTGTCGTGGTAAAGCTGTACTTTTTCCTGTCCCCATTAAGCCTCAACACAGCGATTCTTTGGACTGGTCTCTCTTACACGTTCTTCCAGCTGTCCAACAGCAGCCCTGCCCTGGCTTCATTCATTCTTTTTCCTCTCTCTTTCTCTGGCTATCTTTTGTAGATCAGGAGTTGATGAAGTCGCTGACATATCTCAGCACTTACTGTAAATTCTTTCAATTTTAATACCTAATATTCTCCTGAGGCATTTGCTTTCAAAGCAATTAGACATCTGTCAGCACCTTTGTTAGATTTCAAGCTTTCATACCAGTATCCTAAGGTGGAAATAGCATTCCAGTTGAAAAATCATAGCTTGGTCTTAAGGTTGGAGTTTTTCACCGAGTAAATCTTCTTTAAGCTGATGAATGCAGCTGCTGCCTTGACAATTTGTGAGTTTATTTCCTTCTGGATATCCCCACTGCCTTGCATGTTACTGCCAGAGAATGTGTACGGAGGCATTTTTATATTCCTTTTGCCTTCTCAAGCAGTGTTTTGAACTGGGAGTTACAAGAGCTTTCATTAGGTTCACTTTTTGTAACTGTTCATTAGCCCCCTCTTTTTTGCAGTGTTGAACCATCCTTTGATCTTCACGTGCAGGTGGATTTCCAATTTACAATTTTCAGTTTAGGGCAGTGTGGTTTAATTGCATGAATTTTGCATATGCATTTTTCTGATAGTGGTATCACTGGCAATGCCTGCTGGAAGTTAAAAACACTTCTTTGTCTGACACCAGCATCTCCATCCAGCCATTTGTCAGCGTCCCCAGTTTCCCAGAGTAGGAAAGTTGCTTGTGGGTTTTCTCTGGGTACTTGTGTAGCAGCTCAGGTGGCTGGCAGAGATCCACCAAAAACCAGTCCTTCCCATTCACACATCACTTTACTCCATCAAGGCATCAAAACATGTGCGTATCTTGAGAGTTACGTCAGTGCTTCCAAAGGCTTTTCCAATTTTCAAAGTATGTTAATAGCAATGTGAGAACTCAGTATCTACCTAAACAGTCCAGTGTCCACCAACAGCATTTTAAATATGATCAGTACAGTGACACTGTGCTGTGGTGGAGGATCTCAGTGTTCTGCAGAGTGAACAGTGCTGGTTCTACAGAACCTGGATCGGGGGCTGAGCTGTAATGGTCCTTTTGCCCCCGCAGCCCAGGCCATGTTCTCTGTGCCTGGAAGTTCCTCTGTTTTTGCAAGAAGGCCACGGCACCTTCTCTTATTCAGACTCCTCATAACGTGTGTCTAGGTCTGAGGGTCCTGTATCACAGGGCACAGAGTGAACCTAGCCCTGAAATTTGGTCTGTGGATATTCTTACTTGCTCCATAAATATTTGGGAACAGCGAGACCATAGCAATGCATTTGGCTGTCCAGAGTAGGAGGGAAGGTATTTATGGGAATTTGCTGTTCAGTTGGAGTTTGATTTTTATGCCTCTTTTAATGATGTCCTCTTTTCATAGTGCAGCATGAGTAACAATTCCCCCTTTGTACGTATTTTGTATCTATTCCTATTTCCTATTGAAATTCCTAGGAAAGAGACTATCCAAGTACAGAGTTGAAAATTTCGTCTTAAAATAAGCCAGATGTCCAACCTTCCTTTAGCTGCCAAGCCCAAAAGAGTTCAAGAAAGATGTTAAAATCTGTCTTCCTGGCTGTGAAAAACTAATTGCATAGCATAGGTGATGATCCCAGTCTCCCAGGAGAAGGAATAAAACTGCTTCGGGCAAAAACTCTGCTGTTATTTGTCTAAGGATTGGAGTTGGCAGTGTCTGTGGAAAAAGTTTCATTGCTTGCCCTCCTTGCTGGTTAACAAATGCAAAGACAGGAAGACAGACAAAGGTAGGTGAGTGTTTGTATGTTGGTATCTGAAAACCTTATTCACCTTATGAAAAAAATGTGGGTTTTTTCCTTTCTTCCTTCCCCCCTCCCTCCACCCTCTTCTGTTAAGAGCATTCGTGAGCACAGGGAGTGCCTAAAAGCCAGAGGCAGAGGTTTCAGACTCACTATATTGCAATCTTGTGAAGAAACCCCACGGCCTGGATGGGTTATTTTATGCTTGTGTGGTAACAGCTATCCTGTTTGTAAAAGGGATGGACAATTCACTCCCCTTGCAAAGAGTTTTGTGAGGATTAAGATTAGTAAAGTGCTCTGGAGACTAAAAGTGCCATTTAAATCCTGAGGTTTAGAGGTTGCATATGACTAGTGAAGTGGAAGGGCCTAAGAGCTGCATTTATCAAGATAAAAATTGTTAACTTTAAATCCAAATGTCACGGCCATGCTCGACTGGATTCCCGACTGGTAGAAGTCACAGAGGGCACACAGTGCTGGGGAAGAGCAGAGGGACACCCCAGACTAATGAAATGCCTGCATCCCACTGCAGAAGCTCCAGTTATGAAGAGGATTTCAATAAGGGACTTGAACATTTGCTTTTTGGGATAGCTCACTGTAGGGCATACAAGGGAAGGGCTTGTTCAGCATAGCCCTGAATATCACAACCATCGTTGAGTGTCCAAATTTTGATGTAAATTCAACATCTGAACATCTAAGTGCCAAAAAAAAATCTGTTGTAAACTAGTATGTTGACCCTAAATTGAAATAAGGAGGATGTAAAGGAAGAAAACCTATTATTTGTTTTAAAAAAAGGAAGTTCCAAATTACATGTGAAAGTTTAATATAGCACAAGTGCTGCCTTCAGAAGACAATAATCAGGTCTGGAGGGGGCTGCATAGCTGGAAACACAGAGTTAAGCTGCACACCAGGACAGCTTAATGGCAACATCCAGAAGGGATCTGCACCAGAGATTGTTCCAAATGGAGAAATTCAGTCCTAGAGAAAGGCACTAGGAGAGAGAATAGGAATAAAAGCAGGTGGAATATAGAGGGGAAATTAAGATTACAAACTTGGTGAGTACACCAAATACAAGAAACCTGCTTAATAAACAGTCATTAATGTGAATGACTAAAGAAAAAAATTAAATAAAGAGTTTATGTTATTTTTGACAACAGGCTTCACTGATTCCACAACTCCTCCTACCCAGAAATAAATTGTTCACACGGTGTAAATGTGCTTCTGCACTGAATTGTCTGAAGCAAGACTTCCTCAGCTCTGTTTCACATGGTCCTGTCCATCTGAGTCTATTTTTTCTTAGGCCTTTCAGGGATCCACATGGGAAGCAAAAGTTCCCTGTGCTCCACTCAGAACGAAGCTGTACTTCTTGTATCAGATGGTCTTTGAGAAGCAACAGGGGGTTCTTGTGGTATTTCCAGAGCAACCACAGCTTTGCTGTTCTCTCCCCATAGGTGGGAGAGGTGGAGTCTTATGTGCATCCATGTGTTCATTTGCTCCTGGGTTCTAGTCTTACAAGGATCCTCACTACCTACACATCCTCTGTATTTGGGCTTCAGTCCAGCCTCAGCGGTGCTCATCTTTTGAGCCTCTTGAATATTTGGCATGTTGGTTTTAAGAATTATCACTCTGAGGTGCGCGTGTTTTTTAGGGAGAGAGCTCTGGTGCCTGACTTTGTTCAGAAACAGCAGAGGACAGAAAACTTGATCTTTTTCACACCATCCTAATTGTATCTCCTGAGTCTTCCCTCACCACCTCCTCTCCCCCATTGTTTGCTTGTGTGTGGCTTTAGCAGAAATAGGAGTCTTACCAAAGTTCTGCAACCCATTGTTTCTTTATTTTAAATACAAGATTCTTTTATTAATTCCAGCTGGTGCACCTCACTGTGCTCACTGTGTTTGCTTTATTAAAACTGAACAACGTGCAGGCAGGATATTGTAAATCACAAGTGACAGGGCAGAGAAGAAGGAGGGAGAGGTAGGGACTCCACTTGTATGACAATAAAGAGAGTGTATAAACAGGCTGGACTTACTGGCTCATAGAAGCCAGAACTCGTGGAGTACAATCTGCAGTTGTTCCCAGGAGGACAGAGAAGTGCCAGGCAGTTAGCAGGGATAGATGAGAGTGAGTATGTGAATACCCGGTGTGTTCTCTCGTATACCTGACTGGAGCTTCTCTAGAGGTCTGGGCATGCAGGAAGGGCTGCCTGCCTCGGCTGTAATCCTTGCTTTTATCTTGTATCAGTGCCTGGCAGTGGTAATCTTGCCTGTGGAGGAAGCCTTGTTAGACCTTCCACACCTTGGAGAGGGCTCTTAAACCAAGATAACCAGTATGACTGAGTCCCTCATGGAGAGGGAGGTGGAAGCTGCTTGTGCATAATTAAGCCGTATATGTTTTCCAGCTTTGCCTCTTTGTGGCTGGTGGAGGGAATTGCATCTCTGCCTGCTTGAACCTCAGAGACAGTCTGTGGAGATGGACTCAGAGCGAGTCCAGACAGAAAGACAACAGCTTCCTTCCCTGTACCAGGACAGTTCTCTCTGTTCACAACACTCTCTGAAGCTGTGAAATCATCATGGACAAGAACAACAGCTGTATGAAGGGTCCATGTCTGACACGGTGACCCTGGTGTTCAATCATTAGCACCACAATGAACTGCCAGTTTGCTCCATATTTCAACCCTGGCAGTGATTTTTCTGGTGTATTTGTGTATGTGATTTGGAAGCTTCTCTGCTTGGACCATATCTCAGTGCCTTCTCTCCCCCAGTGCTCCTCAACCTGTGGAAAAGGCCTCCAGTCACGTGTGGTCCAGTGCATGCACAAAGTCACCGGGCGCCATGGCAATGAGTGCCCTGTCCTGTCCAAGCCAGCGGCCTACAGGCAGTGCCACCAAGAGGTCTGCAATGAGAAGATAAACGTCAACACAATTACCTCGCCCAGACTTGGTGAGTGAGGGCTGCTGGGGGGATGATGCCACTTGTGAAGGACCACGCAAAGCCCAGGGTCTCAGTGTGTCCAGTGTGATAAAAGTAGGCCCTCAGAGGATTGCCTTTCGCCAAAAATTAGGAGAGGGACCTCCAGTCAGACTCCAGAGTAAAGGTCTAGTGTGAATAAGTCCTCTCCTTATCCATTGATCCCTGCCTCAGACTTTGCCCAAGCTGGAGCACTCAGCAGTGGGCAGACCTGGGAGCCCAACAGGAGCACACAAATGGTGGGTGACTGGTTGACTGGTCACAGAAGTGAGGGAGCTGACAGGCATACCTTTCTCCATCACAAACACCTTCACACCCTGCTTTTGCTGCACTGAGTGTAAAGTGTGATGATTAATTCATCCATACACCAAGAAAAGGACATGACCTTGACAAGTAGAGCACTGCTGTGGTTTTGGTTCTTTTCATTTGCTGCCACAAGAATGTGGTTTGATGAATTCATTTTCCATGGACAGTAAGAGAGCATCCAGCCTCTTTCTGTGAACCCTTTGATCTTCTGTTACTGTCCTTCTCCTCACCCTCCTTGAATCCCCTTTGTACCTGGCTGAGATGACGATATGGTGATACACCACCCATTTTCTGAAACACCTTAACCCCACATTTAAGAAACGGCTCTAGATAAGAATGCTTCTGTCAATACAAAATTGTAGGAATCCATGTTTTTTCCCCATCATATTTGCTCAGTTTATAAGGAGATAAAAATAATTTTTTTCCAAACTTCAGCCCTGCGTGTTCAACCACAGCTCCAAGAACCAAGCTTGTTTCTTTACATTTCACACATCATCACCGGTAAGATGAAGCTAAACTAAGCCATCAGCTGCACTGGCACAGCCTCATGGTGCCTGCTATTGCTCTGCAGTACAAGAGGCTGGGTTGTAAACAGTGCTGCTAAGAGCTTAGCAGAAAGAAGAGCCTCCACCCTCTCAGCAGAGCTAGTCTTGTAGACTGAGTCCTCTTATGACATGAAAAGGCAAAGCTGCTAAGTAACAGAGAACTATTTTCTAATAGCACTGTCCAGTATTAAATAGCACTTAGACTAGGACTGGACCTGAAGCTTCTGAACTGAAATTTACTTCCCAAAAGTTTAACAGATGTTTAAAAGAACATGGGAATTTTTGTTCTTGCAAGCGCAGTCCTGCTGAGGAGCTTCTAACCTCTTTTGTTTAGGGACATATGAGAATACTTCCCAGATATTTTAGCACTAAAGACATAGTGAAAAGAAAACATTTCATTTGAGAAGTAAGCCCTTGATACACTGATGAGACAAGAAATCCATCCTAATTCACATTTGAGGACAAAGCAATAAAAAGCTCACGTGTTTAGAAGACCGAGGAGGCTCAAGTCCCTGCTGAAAGTAATCTGCAAGTAATTTGGGATGCTTTTGTTTCTAAACCAGGCTTGGAATCACCAGGGCCAGAAACAATGATATTTGATATTAGCAGAAAGATATATCATTGAGTGTTTTGCCCTTCCTGCTTGCAAACAATTCTGATTGGATTATCTTTAAACAACTTTTTTTTTCTGTTTTCTGCAACGTAAACCTCACCACATAAAAAGTATAAAGGAAAAGATTCCAGTAGTCTGCTGCCTTTTCCCCACTCCAGCATGGTTTTCATCCCAGGTAACATTTTCAGAAGTGTCTAAGAGTTCACCTCACCTGACTTCTGTGTCCAGTGTACCTCAGTGAAGACACATTCAGAGCGGGTTTATTCTGTCCCTCAGTACCTGTCCCATGTTGCCTTCTCAACATGCTTCCTGTCTGACTTCACAGTCAGACTTCCAGGGATATTGGGCCTCTAAAATACCAGAGTCCTAGCCTTGTTTGTGACTCGGTGTCTGTTACATAAAGTCTCTCATCTCAGATTCATGATGTCTATCTCAGATGTTCTTGCAAGATGTGTAATTGATTCAGCTATATCAGTTTTTCTGTGCCTGGTTGGAACCATAGCTCGTGGGAAGTGCTGCAGTTCTGACCCCCTCAAAAAGCCTGGTGGCAGACTCAGAAGTAGCTCCATTCTCCTCCCATTTAGGGTGATCACTTCCATTCTTTTTTTTTTTTTTTTTCCTTGCAATAAGGTTTTTTAAATTGCCTTCATGTTCTTTTTTTTTGGGACAGTGCAACTTCATGTCATCAGATTCTGTCAGACTTTTGTTTCTTGTCCAACTGAACGAAGCTTCAGTGATAAACATTGCCACCAGTTTTGCTGCTGTTGTTTCTGGTGCTTGTCACTGAGATTCACAGCTAAATACAGGATAAGAGCCTTTCCTGGTTTCATCTGGCAGAGGTGAGGAACAAGGGACTCAAGATGCTGCTGGGTCAGCACCTTTTGATGTTCTTTAATTAGACCATTTTTTCCCAGCCTCAGAGGCCACATTATCCATTCCTCCCTCCCAACAGCTAATTGTTGTCCTACTGTTTTTGTTGCACTGAGAAGTATTATTTTTACTTCCTATTAATGTATCTTTACATCTCTCAAACTGGGTTTGATTTTGCTCCTCTGTAAAAATGTTTCCCACCACGAGGATGGTGGCCGCTCCTGAAGCGTGCCTTTGTGAAGCACACTCCCTGGGAGCACCCAGCTTCCCCTTGACTGCTCTGCAGAGTTCCAGTGCTTAAATCCAGGCTGATGCTTTAGACATTTTGCTCATCTGTGCCTATTTGCCAGTGAGACAAAATAGGTACAAGGTGGGGAGGCTTGTGCTCCCCACTCACATCCAGCTACGCCCTTGCATTAAGCACTTCCAAGAGATGATATTTTGGTAGAAAGAACATCATCTGATCTCCAGTGCTGACAGCAAGACTGGCCCTTTCTTCCCTCATTTGCAGTGATTTTGATCACACCTGCAATGCTGTTCTTGGCTAATCTGCTAGTTTCTCCTCTCTTTTCTTGTCCAAAGCTGCTCTCACGTACAAGTGCACAGGCGACCAGTGGACAGTGTACTGCAGGGTGATCCGGGAGAAGAATCTGTGCCAAGACATGCGGTGGTATCAGCGCTGTTGCCAGACTTGCAGAGACTTTTATGCAAACAAGATGCAGCAGAAGAGTTAATGAACCTGTGCTACTTCTTAGAGTATTACAGCTATTTGTATGTAAATCACGGACTAGTAGGTCTGAGTACTGGAACTTCATGAGTTGCTACAATGTGGTGGATTCCAAAGCATATCTAATAAGACTTGAAACTAATTCTACAGACTGGATACCAAAGTAATCCACTCATCCACCTTAAAAAAACAAAACAAAACAAACAACAACAACAAAAAAAACCAAAACCAAACCAAACCAACCAAACAAACAAAAAACAAACAGAAAGAGTCATCTCAAGGAGCCAATCATTTTATCGTATTTTGACCTCCTTACATTTTTCATTAATGCTTTTTACTTTAATATATTAAATCACCAGCCACTGGATGGCTTGCTACCATTACAGAAAAGGACAAGAGTTGCAAAGTGATTACAATGACTAAGGTTATGGTACCTCCATGGAGGAAGGCCTCTGGCAAAATAATTCAGCAAAGGTAGAGACATTACTTGGCTTTCATCTGATGTTTGCAATTCCCAACAGCTATCCCATTGTGGAGTGGGCTTGGAGGGACACACATAAATGAAAGGCTTAATTTAAAGAGAGGATTTGCTATAAAAGCTTGTGAAAACTGACAGCAGAGGATGGACATCTCTAAAATTCCTGCAGAAAACTCAGTATAATTATATCCACATTCCAGGTCATATATTTTAGAGCAACTAAGAGGGACTGCCCTTCTTCCTAATTATGAAAAACCTTTCTCTCTCTTTTCCCCAAATTAATATAGTTTCTTTTATGAAACCAATTTTTTTTTTCTCTGAGCTTAATGAAATGGAAGCTTATTAACAGCAGTAGATGGTTATTTTTAAGCAAGAACCATTTAGATGAGATGGGAGAAGCCAAAAATCATTTAATCCAGCAGAGCTCACAGGGGGATTGCTTGGCCTAAACTCTCTCCAGTTTTTAGAAGTCAGTCAGATAATAAGACTGAATGTTGTTGTTTTGTTTTGTTTTTCTTTAAAGGCCCATGAAACTCAATAGGGTTGGTACAGAAACAGATTTTGGAAAAACCCTTGTGTGAAGGATGGAATGGAGAGCAGAACAGGTGTTTCCTATCTCTTGGCTTTTGTATACATCTGTGGTTACACAGCCTTTTCAGTCCAGGACACCAGACATTCAGGTGTAATCTTGAGCTTGTTGAAGCCATAAGGCTGAGACTCCACTGCCTTCAGTAAGAGTTAGGATTTTACTCACTGTATTTTAATGCTTCCTGTGTTACTTTTGTGGTGCTATCAGATTGGTGCTATCAGAGCACTTAGCAAGTGCTGCACATATGATACTGTCTTCCATGTCTCTGCACTTTAAACCAAACTCCTCTCTGAGAAGTGAGACTTGAAACAGGAGCTCTACCCAGGGCAGAGTTTGTCCCCTCCGTTAGTCCTACAGATCAATGTCTCCCTATCATATCTTGCTCCAACATGTATCATTTCCCTTGCCAGGGTCCAAGGTCAGTTGTGCAGTGGTTAAGTTACAGCCCACTCTTCATGATATGAACAGAGCCATTTGGATGAATTGCAGCTTTGTACTCGCTCTAGAACCGCGTGTTACTGTTTTATTCCTTGAAAATGAGTGCAGAACTAAGCCCAGCTACTACCCCCAGCCCCTGGGCCAGTCTGGATTGCAGCTCACACCTTTCCTGAAGTTGTCTTTGTTGCTGTTGTCTCTTTATTATTTTTTTTTCCAATGCAAGGAGGGATAAAGACTCTTAGTCCCTAACATATCTTTAAAGCAACTTTTTCTTCCTTACAACAATCCTTTTGATATTCAGGACCTCACCAGAATAACACATTAGCATTTTATTAAGGGCTAAGTTTTTTTCAAGCACAGGTAACTAATGTTCATCAACAGACTAATACTGTGTAGGCTTCACATTTGCATCTGTGCTTATTTGAGTGCAAATGAGCGTGTGCACACGAGGGCCAATCAGTGTGCACAAGGGCACGTTTGCACACAATTATTTTCTCTAGTGCCTGTCTCAAACAGATCTGTTTTCCAATGCCCCAGATGATTTTCTCTATCAGGGAAATGATTCTAACTTCCTTTTTTCTTTTTTTTTCTTTTTTTTTTTTTTTCTTTTTTTGTTATAGTGGATGTTCTTTTGGTATCTTACAGTTAGGATCAGACCTCCTTCTTCTGTTATTCCCACCCTGTAGCCCAGACACAGAAGTTGTGTAACTACTTAGCAAGTAACTAATGGAAAATGTTGCTGGCAGGGGTGACAGGGAAGATTTAGTCAATACCATGGTGATGTTCAGTTAGAGAAATTAATAAGTAGATGAACTTATAATGAGAAAGTTCCAAGAGATCAGACAGAGCTCAGAGGACCTGATTTATGTTGGTAATTCACAGCATTTGCCCCTTGCCTGTTGTCATAGCCTGCAGTAACGCAGGGTAAGACTCCACCACCACAGCCACCTCACATCAGTTTGGCTGAGATGGGTCCCCTTACATCCTTCACTTGGTTTGGAGTTTGCTGTTTTTCTTTTAATGGGCAACATTTGCCCATGAAATGGCCCAGCCCAAGGAAACACCACCCCCTCCCCAAGCATATTTGTCATTACTAACACTCAGGTTGGGCTGTTGAAGGATTTACCATCAAACTTCTCTATTATCTTGGAAGAATAGCACATGCACTTATTATTAATGAGAATCAAAGGTGCTTTTAAATAGAAGGGGTCATTTTTCCTTCTGGTGCTGATCTGTCACTCTCTCTAGGCAATAGGTAGGCTCCTAGAAAGGTGCATAGGAGAGGAAAGATTTAAATCCTTATATTTTTCACTAATAATGTCTGAGCACTGAAAAAACCACCTCACTTGCTCTCACAGCCCACAGATTAGCATGCAGCAACTTTTTATTTTTATAAATCAGAAACCAACATTAATTAAGAACTGGTGGCACAACACAGCTCCATTTTATTACATTCTCTTACTTCATATGGTGACAACATTCCCATTTTATAATAGCCAGGAAAAAAATGATGATAACAAAAATTTTATTCTGTTCAATACTCCTGCACTTCTGTTTTGTATCATTTTATAGGAGCTTTACTATGAATTTACAGCTATGCTCTGCCCTCAGTTACTCCATTCTGGTGAAAAGAAAGCTGTTTGTTTCAGTGTATCTATGACAATACTTTTTTTAGTCGTTGGTAAGAGATTGACGCTCTTTTGATTACAGTGGTGGTATTTCCATATTGTAAACAATACTCTGTACTGTTACTAAAGTACTGTACATTTCTAGTTGCACAATTGTGTTATTGAGTGTAGATTCTCACTATCTCATGTATGGTGCTATTTTGTGTTGGTGGAAAAGAATTTTAGCAGTCGATTATTGCTTAATATTTTATTATAATACAGGGATATATTCTCCATGGCAATAATATCATATAAGTTTTTCATTACAGAGTGAAATGTATATATTTTTCCATTAGCTAATTTGCATATGTACTGTATCCATGGTAATTTTCTTTTTGGTGCTGGTTATAAATAGAAAAGATAAAAAACAGTCAAACTGAATGGAACCAGTTGTAAATGAAAACCAAAAAACAAAGAGAAGAGGATCATTCCATTTCAAAAAAAGAAATTGACTATGTTGAATAATAAATTTATTTTTTCCATAACAACTTTAATAAGGTTTCTGAACTTGAAGAATATACAAAGCAAACCAAACAGCTAGCATAAAAATTAAGAGAAAGGAGTGAAGCTGTGAGTAGTACATTATACATCTGTCTAATACTGGACTGAGACTGGGATTGGGCTAAGTCTAGGCCAACTGTTTGATAGCTGTGGTAGGTGTAAAAGGTCATTTGTCAGTAAAATTCTGGCATCTCAGAGTTCCCAGTGCACTAACAAATCAAGAAATGACGGGGTTTGTCCCAGTTGGGTTGCAAAACAAAGCACAGGGAATGTTTATACCTGATTAATGCCTTGCAAGGTCTGTGGTCAGTGACACAGGAGTAGAAAATGCCTGTCTGGAACAAGCGAGCCCGGCTCCATTTGGGGTATGGCTGCGTAAGTGCCCGAGCAGCTTTTCACAACTGCTTTTGAGAGGGTTGCTTTCAATGTATGTTGGAGCTGAGATGAAGTGGTAGCTTGCTGTATGTTTAATGGTAGCTGCTCCACAGGCACAACCTGATAATGAAGACTGCTGAGCATGTGGAAATTTATACTGGAGCAAAAGTATTCCATCCATTGGAAAGGTATCTACATAACCTCGCTGCACACTTCCCTAGTGTGAAATAAACGGAATTACTTCAGTGCCGAGTGTTTTGGATGTCTTTGTTGTAGGCACTAGCCAGAATCTTTGTACTGTTTAACTCCTCCCTCGGCGTGGTGAAGATGTTTTTGGCAGACAGCTGCACGCAGACAGGCCTGTAGGATCCTCTCCCATCCTGTCTTACAAAGATGCCATCACCTGTATCCCATTCCAGTTCTCGTTAAAAGGACACTTCTTGGAGATGGGAGCAGCACCTTTCTAAAGCTGCCTTAAAAACAAACCAAAGTATGGCTGATGTGAGAGTCCTCCTCCCAGAATGAGTTCCAAAAATGGAGTTTATATTAAAAATAGAGTTCATTGACTGATCTCACACTGGCTTCTTGGTAACAGCATGGTGGGCTTCCTAGTTTTCAGAAGTAACCTTAGGAGCTACCAGCCCAGCTGCCATCATGTATGTGCTTGTTAACAGCAGCAAAATTGTAGATACTCCATCCCAGTGTTGCTGTACATTAACACATCGTTGTGTTTGTGTATTGCCTGGACTCAACATATGATTGCAATTGTTGACCTGTTTAAACAATAAAACATAGCTGTAAGCCTTTGGAAGCCAAAAGGCTTTACATTAAGCTGGGATATGGCAATGGGTGGGAGGGGTGTAAGGAATGCTGTCATACATTTGGCTTGAAAATTTCCTGGTATGTGCCAATATCTCTTCTATAAATCCAGTAGGCTTAAATACTTAGTTTGCCTATTTTGCATGTAGCAGTTTGCTGATTTTCTCTTATTCGAACTCCCCATCTTCTAACCAAGAAACCAGATGATTTGGAGCCATTATCCTTCCCTGTGAACTAAGTTGTCTTTTTACTTAAGACACTCCAGCCAAGATCATTAATGAGGCAGGTGGGGTCAGATGGCTCTGCTGCTCTGACATAAAAGTACCAGGAGAAAAGTATAATCCCTGCTCAGCTGCTTGGAGCTCAGTTCTGCCTCCACCAACTCCACCTGCTTCCTTCACTCTCTTACCAGTCCTGGTGTACACAGCAGCCTCAGCTGCCTCTTGGTGCCTTGCAGCAAGCTGGTGGGACCCTGCTTTCTCTGGAAGGAAATTTCTTTCCAGAAAGCTCAGTGGATCACCTTACCCTGGCACTCAGAGTACTACTGTTGGAGGACCTTGCTCTGTTGGTAGAGTGAAAACTGCATGTTCTTTGTGCTTTCCCCATCACCACGTGGGAAAGCTGTGTTTTCTACTTACTGAAGAGCGTCAGCACAAACACCAGTACGCTGTGGAGTTCCAGGCAGAGAAGAACCGTGCCAGATGCACTCATGTTTGATGCAGTCACACTTCTGACAGTGTAAGTAAAGAAGTCCTGGCAACCTGCTTGCTGGCAAGTTACTTGCCTCTCTTGTCCTGCTGCTGTACGAATACAGTGCACCCAGAAACAGGCGGGCTGTGGGAGCTGCTCCTCAACAGCATTTCTGCTTCGAGTACCTGAACCTGTTTTGAACATGTTTGATAATACTCCATACCACTGGCATGTCTACATCCTTGTTTATCATGATTTGGAGGCAGGTCAGTAGGATGACTGGAGTTCCTCAAACGCTGCAAATGCATGAAGACCAGTTATCTTTCCTGTGTGCAGTTTTCTTGTCCTTTTATTATGTCTCTGCCTTCTCTTTACACTCTTTAGGAATGGGCCAGTCTGCCTGGAGAGAGGCTTTCCAACAGCAGAACTGCCTTGGACAAGCAGAAATGAAGCATCTTCACTTTGGGTGGGAAGAACTGTTTGTTTATAACAGGAGAGTTTAAATAAGAAAGTATAAGCAGAGGGGAACCACAGGCTCTCCTTCGCAGAAGGTAATCAGAGAGTCTCCAAAGCTGACCTCCATGTGTCTTGCATCACCTCGTCTCCTTTCGTGCCACTTTCATGTGGCAGACCCCATGAAGAATGCCCGGAGGCTGCACTGTACCATATTTATTATTTTGTCAGTGCTGCCGTGTCTGCCAAATGGTGGCCAGACACTCAGACAGACTTTCCCAATTAGCAGAGTCCTGCAGATGATGTCGGGGCTTCCATATGTGTTCCTTGTGCATTACCACAGCCGAGATACTGGCTGAGTCCACATGGCCTGGGGTGGGTATCTGCCCTGGCTGCTGGTCTGGAGAAAAGCAGCTGGACTTTCTTGAAAGTTGTGGTTTCCCTCAGCTCGTCTTGTTTGGCTGTGAAGGGCTCCTGTTTGGGTGTTTTATCCTTTCAACCCTCTGTGGCCTGGGTGGAGCTGGAGCCTCCAGCATGACTTGTCTGGGTCATGGAACAGGCATTGGCATCCTCCTCAGCCTTGGGAGGGAGCAACTCTGCATGCTTGCCATGGTGGAGCCCTCAGGACATCAATGTGTAGGGCCAGATCTTGGCACAGCTCAGTCTCCAGGTAAGCCCTGCCATCCTCAGAGTCTCCAGACTCTCCCTAGCCTCAGGGGCTTAGAGCAGTCTCGTTGGAACTCCTGAGGTGCTTGCTTGTGCTTCCTCCCCTATTTGCCACAGACACGCTTCGTGGCCTTGCCCTCCTTGCATAGTCATGGTCCCCGTCCCCTCTTGCTCTTCTTGCAGTTGCTTTGTCTGTCACAAACTTGCTTTGCACCCACCAGATACTTCACCACCTTTGCAAAATATACAAAATATTTTTCCCTCACCTGCTCAAATGCCTTTAATCTCCTTCCTCGGCCCTCTGAAGAAAAGTATTTTTCTCATTGTACTCCTGTAGTAGCCTTATGACTCCTCTCACTGCTGCTTTCTGAATGGTTTTTGTTCTGAGGTCTTCTATAACAATTCATGTTCTTTGTGCAGTGGTACTTGGAATCTATACCCAGACCTATGGATACTGGCAGGTCATGCCCAAAGAAATGGTCTTCTCAAGAGCTTGCAGACCACAGATGGTCCTGGGGAAGAGGCAGATTCCCAAAGCAACTAAGTCAGTGGCAGCAGCACTCTGAAAAGGCACGGAGGTGAGTGTAGACCGCTTTGGAACTGAGTAAGTGAGCCTGCACTGCAGCTACCACACTGGCAGGGGAGGGAAAGGGATATTCCCCACTGGTTTTATATCCTCAGACATATTTTTTTTATTGGAAGTAGCAAAGGGTAAAATTCACATCACTTCAGAGATGTGGGGGTACAGAAACCAGGCTGTAAGATCCAGCCCCAAGCTGGATAGGGCTCAACATGTAGGCTGGCAGAGAGGGAAATGCTCATTTGTTCAACAGGAGGAGAGCCAGTCCCTACGGCTGGCTCCTCTACCCCAAAAAGCATCAGCTGTTGAAAGATGACTGACAGTTTCTATAAGGTCACTGCATACTGCAGCGTGATTGTACAGCCATGCTGGATACAGGCAGTGGAACTATTCAGGCTGTTGATGAATCGGTGCAAAAGGGGTATCCTCTAACGGATAGTTAGAGTGCAACCACGGCCTCGCCAGCAAAGCCAGACAAGCCATTCTTGAGAGTTTTTTTAATTTTCTTGGAAAAGACATTATACGAACATTTTGCAGCTTCCACTCATTTCCCCAGTGCTGTATTTTTCCCCTTGATTTTGTCTCTAATGGCAAAAAGACCCAACCAGACTGCAGCTTTGTTTGGCACCAAATTTCCCTCCTGAGATGATCGCACAAGAAGTCTTTTATCACTTTGTCGGCTCTGAGCCAGAGCTGCTTGTGGTGGAAGTCGCCGGGACTGTAACCCCGGGCTGTTGTGGGACGAGAGTCAAGCTCGGGCTGTCAGCAAGGCGAGTTGCAGCAGTCGGAGCCCCTGCCAGGACACGTCAGTACTTCTGAGTGTGCTTCCCTCGGTGCTGCTCTCATTAAGGAAAAGGTATGAAATCCAGAGCTAGATTAAATTAGTCCTTTAAAAAAATGAAGTGCTGTTTAAAATATAAATCCTGTCCAGAATCACGGTCTAATTCCTTAGGAAATCACTTTAAATCGAACCTCCCTGCTCCCTGCTGCCTAATAACAACTTGTCACATCTTGCTTTTTTCACGGGGCTGATTCACCTTCTGTGCCACGTGGGCTGCGTTGCCTTCAGCACCGTCACCTCTGCTTTACACCCAGGCTTGTGTCGAGGAAGCAGGGCCCTGCTGAACTGCTGGGCTGCTGCTCTCCTCAGGCATCACCAGGCCCCCAGAGCCGCCAACAGCTCTTACTGCTCCTTCCCCACATCATCTCACAACACTGGCCGACAAACCTTGAGGGCACTGTGACACGGAGCCCAGGAAATGCTGTCAGTCGCATTTCCCAGACGGTAAGGAAGATTCCAGCTGTTTGTTTGGGTTTTTTTCCCAACCATATTTTGCTGAAGAAACAATTTTAAAGGGGAAAAAGAAAAAAAACCCCACATAATTGTGTAAGCAAGATGGAAAACAGCTTTCAGTGGGTTCCCAGGTATTTATGTGCCATTCTCCCTGCAATGTTATTAGCAACGACGTTGCCTGTGGCTGGCTGACTGTTAAATACGGGTGGTTTTGCAACATCTGTGTGTACAGATACCCCCCTTCACAAGCAGCGCCTTTTCCCTGGCTGTCCCCATGGCTCCGTTTATTTGTATGCGAGGCAACCGCGAGGTTATCGAGGCTCTGCATCAGCTGAACAAACTCACAGCAGAATCAGCTCGCTGTGTGTCCTTTCCTGAGAATTAATAGTTTTTAGGTAGTAGGCTCTTAGGCAGCCTCTGTGAGAGATCTGGTCTTTCTTACACATCTCTCTGGAGGAATTGCTGCCTAGGCTTATGCTATAAGCTATGGAGTATCTATAGCCATATGGATAAGAACTTGTATAAGAGCTTGTTTGTTTTTGAGCCTCCCCGTAGAATGGTTCTGAAAGCAGAAGTATCTTTCAGTATGGGAAAAATTGACACAAACATCCTTGCATTTGTCAAAATTTTCTTAGATGTTTTTCAGGGTATCACTAAGACCTGCCAGGCTCCTCCCCTTTCCTCCCCAGCCTTGTCCCAAATACTTCCATATTTTGGCTAAAATATCTCAAGTTTGGGATTTTTTTGACCAACAATGTCAGCCAAAACTCAAGCTCTTTAATTTTTCCACTAAATTTTTTAACTATCTTCTGGCAAAACAGAAATATTATTTTGATGGAAATTTTTCAACCAGCTCTGCTCATTAGTTTCTGCCAACAGTCACACGGGAGAAACTGCATCTTCCAAGAGAGGAGAGTGTCCGAAGGGATGAACGTGAGGCAAGCAATGATGAACACTTCTCTCCCCAGCTCTGTGCCCCAGCCAGCACTGTGCTCTTTTGCAGGCCTCAGCCCTTAATGAGAGCCATCTTTCTAGAGATGTTTCCAGCCTAAATCTCCCTTGGCAAGTCCTCTCAGTAATTCAGGTACTTTGCCAGGTTAAAGGAAGACGTGGGTGGCACAGGAGGATCTTCTCTGACCAAAGGACCCCGGGACTCAGTGGAGCCATGTTGTACAACTCTTATCTGTGTTGACTAATATTTGGACCCCTCCAGGCAAGTACAGATTGGCAGGGAAGGGTGGGGAGATGGAGCTAGTCCAGCTCACTTTGAAAGCAAGCTTCAGTGTGCTGTTGTTTCACGGCAATGTTTAGATACACCAGCTGCTGAGCCATGCATAGCCATGAACAGTCTCCATGTAACCCTGAGGACCTCCAGGGATGAGATCCTAAAGTGGCTGATGGGCTGAACTGACACCAGTCCCATCACTGCTGTGTATATATTACCCGTCTGTCCATGGGGAAGGGTTTTTTCCCACTGAATCCAGAGCATGAAATCAAGGGGAGCCCAGCTCCTCTCATTTCCTGGCTTCCTGTGATGAACTGGGAGATGAAGAAAGAAAATGTTCTTGCAGAGCAGGACAGAAGCAAAATTTCAGTGTTTGGCCTCTGCCACCAAGGAGCATCTGCCCTTTGGCTCCATGGTCAGTCTCCTCAGAGGATAGCCATCCCCAACAGTCCCTAACATTTGCAAAGTGCTCTGAGATCTTTCACTGAAAGACCTTTTAGACATGCAAAAGTTTATACCCCTTCTCTGCCCATTGCTGATTTTAGAGGGTTAAGTTAGGAACAGGAAATGCAGTGACTAAAGGAAAGCCATTAATATTAAATTCTACCCTTTGCCAGATAGTCTTGTGTTATCTTTGCTCTTTCATGAAATATGTTCCAGTTTTCCTTGCAGGGCATTCTTTACAGGGGTAGCAACGGAGGAGCTGTAACTTGGCACATCTCCACCTGCTTTTCTGTAGCAGTGCACATTTGTGCTCTGGGATTTGAAGAATTTCCTTTGCCTCTAGAATTGATATGCAAACAGTCAGCTGTACAGACATCAATCTGTCCAGTAGACATGCCGCATGACCTAAGAAATAATACAGGTGGTCAGCACCATGCTGGCGACTCCTGAATTTCTGGAGCAAACAGACTCATTTTACTCTGTCTAGAAGACGGGAGGTCCTGTATATACCCTCCAGTAACGTAATCTGCTGTGCTTGACTGATCACAAAACACCCACCAAGATTTCCCTAACAAAAGTCTTGATTTTTGCCAAGGAAAGCAAAGTTTTGCAGGAAATGAGAGACGTGACCTTGCCACCTCAAAAATAGCTTGGAGATCTCAAGATGCTCATCTCAGCAGAGAGATGCTCGTGCCAGAGCAAATGTAGAGCCCTGTGTGGTCAGCGCCTGGCTCTTCCAGCACCCCTTTCTTTTCCTCCTCCAATAGGCATCGATGATGTTGTCAGAAAAAAACAGAGGGTGGTTGGACTAGATGACATTTAAAGGTCCCTTCCAACCCAAACCATTCTATGATTCTATGATAAAAGCAGAAATGGGCCTCAGTCTTCTTCTGCCTGTTTGCTGTGCTGCTGTAAGCCACGCTATGTATAGGTACTGCTCTGTGAGCAGGTATGGAATGAGGGGTGTTAAGGCTGGGAGAGTTGAGTGTTGCTAAGTGCACAACCCAGCTCATACCATTTCTCCCACTGGTGATTTCATCACAGCCAAAAGCCGTGTGCTTGAGCTGCTGTGCACCCTGCGGGCAGTTCAAGCCTAAGGGAAAAATTTCAGAGAGAAAGAAATGGGCCTCCAGAGCACCCCCTAACTCTAAGCAAGTTGTTCTCTAGGGCAATAGCCATTTCTCTTAAGTCTTTCATTTCCCATTGATACTTCTCAGGTTGCAAGGAGAGCCATTCTTCTGCTCCTGAAGGCCCTAGTTGCAGACACAGCCTTGGAAGGCAAGCTTGGTCTCATGGCTATGGCAAAGGAATGGGAAGCACGAGATCTGGCATGAAGTCCTGCTCCCATTGAAGCCAGTGGGATGTTTGCCATTGGCTTCAGGGGAAGCCAAGATTTCAGCGTGCAGCCAGATTTGCTGGTGTGTTGAGCTGTGCTGAGAGCAGGACCAGAAAGGGTTCTTGGTTTCCTGATAAAGCTGTTGCTGCCTCTGCTCCTCTGCTGCAGATAGCTGGTTTCCCACCTCACATTACCCACTGCTTGCTTTCATGTTTTCAGGTCTTGTTCTTATGCCAGAAACTGTTTGAGGAAGAGACTGGCCACATGGTTTATGCCTGTTATATTGTCCCGTGATTGAAGCTCCTGAACATCCTCACCAGCAAAATCATCCCCTCCACTGTGGGTTATGGACAGTGCAAGAAAATGGCATAAAGCAATAGCACAGGGCTGGGATAAGTGGCTTACAAGGAGTAAAACATACAGGATTTGCTCCAAGTAAGTAACTGTGCCTTCTCCATCAGACAGCAGCTCAAAACAGCTCTAGAATTAACTCTGAATGCTTCAAGACAGCCTGAAGAGATTGTAAAGGTGGTCCAGGAATGGATTTCCCTGCTTCACGCCTTCATGCCAACATAAATGGTTTGGAATCTCGATATTATATGCACCCCTTTTACTCTTGTCTCCTCTCCTTTACAAGTTAAGTGGAAGTCAAATCGTGTTAGTGATGAGCCATGGTGTAGGTACTCATAAGCCTGATAGTAGACCTTTCCAAATGACTATTGTTCCCCCTTCTAACAAGCCAACTCCAAAGGTTGTCATGCTGCTGTGGTGACACTAAGTGTTAAGTTGTGCATTCTATAGTGCTCCCCAATGCATTACATGCCCGTGCCAGCTCTTGCAACCCACGGCAGGTGAAGGAAGCGACCTCAGAATGGCTTGAGGTGATTGTGTTATACCAAGAAGCCCCATTATGGCCTAGATGGTTCCTGTTGTTTTTATTTGAATGGACACACGGTGGAGCCTCTGTATGCCAAGAAAGGGAAACAGCAAATAATTCTCTCTTCTTAATTCTATTCCTCCCTGATGAGGGTGTCTCTTTCTATTCATTGTCTGGGTTTGGTCTCTACTGCCCCTTTCTGGGAACATCTGTAAACATATCACATCTAAAAGAAGAGGCATGAAGGTTTTATCTCCTGGACCAAGAAGCTGCCCTGGCTTTCCCCACCTCTCCAGATGCCACAAGTTTGACAGCACTTTCTCCTCCAGGATAGCCAGAGCTTGTGTTCTCTGGCCATCTGGAACTTGATCTCATTTCTTTGACATTTCCACAAAGAGTACCTGGTGGGAGCGGCTTTCTGGTAAGTTAAAACCATTGTGACATACTTTTTCCCCAAAGTTGAGACCATTGTAATATAACATTTCCCCACAAGCAATGAGTTTGTAAGTGTTCATGCTTAAAGTCAAGCTCTTGTTGATCATACAGAGATCCATATCTGATAGTTTTACTGATTTTCTCCAGCGAGTTGAAGCTACCCTGAAGTTCAGCACTGGTGCAGGAGCGCACCCCAGTGTTATCTCTAAAGAGGCACAAAGACCTTTACAGGCAAAAATATGCTTTCTTCTAGTAATAAATAGGGAAGAATGGGGAGAAAAGCAAAGAAAAAAACCCAAACGATGTAGTATTCTCTCTCGATTGCATAGTTGACACCATTTCCCATCTATCTTTAACATCATTCTGAGGCTGTTCCCCAAGAGAATCTTAGCAGTACAACCTTTCTCAACTCAGTGACTGCCTCTGAGACAACTGGTTTTTTTCCTGGTTCAGTGACTGGTACAATGTTTGCATGTTGCTTGTTGCTCTTCTATGTTATTGCTAATATGATCCTCACCAGCTCTCGTGTTCCCTAAGGCAAGCACAATCAAACACAATGAATCGGAATAGTGCTCATTCTTTCTTAATAACATGCCCGTATGGCTTTTTTCTCTGTTACCAGATTCAATCCAGCTACTTTTGCTCATGTTAATTCGCTGTAGCTGCCATCCACAGGCTCTGGGTTACACGTAATGATGAGATGAGGGGACAGTGTTTTGCTTTTAGCAAGGCCTCAGCATTTGTGCATTTTGAATTTTAAGGAATGGGGTGAGGAGAGGTTACCTGGTGCTGCTACCTGGTTCTCTGTGGTATGCATTGTGTTGCTGGTAAACCCCCACCTGGGAGCACAAAAAAAAAAAAAGGATGACACTTTGTACCTTTCATCTGCTCATTTGTCATTTCGTTTCTCCTAATAGTTCCTCTCTCCTTTTTTTTTTTTTTTTTCTTATATTTGCTCTAATTTTAGCACTCCAAGAGTCAACAGAGTCCTGGAATGGCTTCCCCAGGATCCTTGCAGATTTAAAAGCCAGGCATCGTGGCCAACGTGCTCCTCTGCACCCACATACCATGCTGACAGCCTCCTTGTGGGCATGACTCCAGACCCAACTTCTCATGGAGGAGACCACGGTGGAACAATCTTCTCACATCCTGGCCTTGGAGCTACAAAGTCTTCCTTTTGTGGTTGGTGTCTACATGGTTAGACTGGACTGTGGGCCTGTTAGTCTGTCCCAAGCTTCTGCAGCTCCCCAGGCTGCCTGCCTGTCACCTGTATGGTCATGCAAAGGGTGAGGGCTCCCACAGCCACAGAGGGTCAGCACTGTCCTCAAGCCTTTTGTCCCAGTCTCTTGGCTGCCTGGGCACTGTGCCTGGGCTGGAGATGGGCTGCAGGACAGCCCTCAGCACACAGCTGGGCTCTGCACTGAGAGCTGCTGGCTTGTGCAGAGTGGGGTGTACACAGCCATCGCTGCAGGATGGGCCCTTTCTCTTATACGTGAGATGTGAGCTGCATTTGCCCCTCTCTTCATGGTAAACGTGGTCCAGAGGGAAGGTGAAGGTTTCCCCAGAAGCACATACCCATTCCACAACTCCAATTAGAGAAGATTTTTCTGTGTTGATTGCTAACAAGAGACTGATGTGGTAAGTTGTGCTTTGGTTGGTACCTGGTGATCATGATGCTCATGTTTGAGTCACTTTGCTACCATTCATAGTTGCTGCTTTTCTAAGTCTTTATTGACAGCCAGACACATCTTTCACTGCTTAAGGCAGGCTCCCCCCCAGCTTCCCAGAGAGCTGGGAGTGGGATATGCAGCCTTGGGTGAATCAGTTCATGTCCCTCTAACTCAGGGAGCCACTGTGCAACAGCAGAGCTACCACTATAGCATGGCTTGGCTGTGGCTTCATAAAGCACTCTAAGCTCCTTGGAAGAGCAAGGGGAAGGGCAAACCTGTCCTGTTACTCTGGTTAAACGTTGCCTAAGATTATGGTATGAAGGGAATAGAAAAGAACAGCCAGCAGAGCAGCTCATGTGTCCTTCATGGTGCCCAGTGAGTGGGTTTGGGCATTTTCAGGGGCTACTTCACAACCCAGTTACTTAAAGGGCAGAGTCAGCTTGGGGCTGGGCCCCCTCTGTTGGGCTGTGTGCAGGACACAGAAGGTGTATCAGGGCTGTGCTTAGACAGCTTTTTCTGTAACAATTACAAGTGATAAAATGTCCATTTTCCCAATTTTCCTCCCCACAAGCAGGTTTAGAGGGAATGAAGGCAAATCCTGCTGTAGCTTAATACATTACTAGCCAACTCAAATGACTCCCCACTGTCTTTTCATCTACATGAGATGCTTAATGCCCTAAGTTTTTGCATGTCCTGGCACACAGCCCAATTGAAGCATGAGCTCCAACAGAAGTTTTGAATTTAAAGTTGTTCTTTTCGGCTTCAGAAATTTGCAGATTGAAGCCGCAAGACGCAATTCAGCTGTTTACTTGCAGCCCTGCAACAGCCCTGCTGTGCTATTGCACTCGCCTCGGTCAGGCAGTTGTGTGAACAGCACTTTCCAATTAAAGCAGCAGCCTCAGTTACAGAAAATGCTTCTCCTATCTGGGCATTTATCTGTTGGGTTTTTTGTTGGGTTTTTTTTTAATTACTCATGGAGCAAAGGGCTGTTTTGTTTCCCATACCAATTATAATTAATCCATCGTCATTTCTGGTGACTGGACTGGCTTTTGCTGGGTTATTTTTGGTTTTGTTTTTTATTTCTTGACATTTCCAGCATCAGCTTGGTCCAGTGCCACTCAGCCACCACATTACTTGCACAATGAAGAACACTGATGTGAGCAAGCAGGCAAATACCAGGTGCACAAGCAACTCCTGAGGTTCTGCTCACCCAGAGTAGGAAAAAAGACACCCTGGTCTGGAAATAGTCCTGCCAGAAAAATCCCAAAGCTTTGCTATGTAAATGATGGCCACTTCCCTGACTCAAATGTTTCTACTCTGAAAATTTGTTTTTTAAGACCTTCACAGGCGAGATCAGGACTTTTTCCCATTACCTGAACATTCAGAGTCTTCAAGAGAATGAATGGTATCAGATAAACCCTACATCTTTCTTCCCGGTGCAGTCAAATACGAGCATCTTTGTTTCATTTCACCTCACTGAGAGGCTCTGTCCTGCCTGTAGTGCAACGAGCTCAGCAAAGCCAGCCCGGTGGGATGCAGTGGGATCTGAGCTGGGACCCGGGATTTTCACCCCGGCCGCATTTGCCATTGCAGACAATGCAGTGACTGTCTGCCCGGTTAGTGTGCTTTGTAACATGAGCACAGGGTGCTTAGGTTGGGACTTCAGGAACCAGAGAAAGACCAGATGCAATGACAGGAGTGCAGGTTTCAGTGCTGACATCCTGTCCTGCGAGGCCACAAACCCCCCTCTCCGACGACATGCTTTTCCCAGAGTTTGAACAGCTGTAGATGTCACTCTGGGCTTGTGCCCAGCACAGTGACCCTCCAATCTTGGAGCATCTCAGTTTTGCAAGACCCCTGCAAGGATGCTACAAGCACAGGCAGATTGACAAGAAAGCAAAGCCTGCTGCTGCCCCCATGTGTTACTTGCTCTTACTGTTGCCAGGCACCAGTAAAGACGTCGGGATTGTATGGGCAGGCATGCAGGAGAGCCAGGCAAAGCACAAGCACAGCTTCTCAGCCGCTGAGTCAAAGATCTTGCTTTGGAAGACTCTTCTGTTTCTTCTGCTCCTCCCATAAGCTCAGGCCCTTCCCTGGGGCACCTCGTATTCGAAAAACTGCAAAGTCAGATTGGACATGTTTGGAAGCCAGACGAGCTGGAGACAGCATGGAGGCACATGCGAATGACAGAGGTGTTGTCGTCCGGTTCTGAAGGGCTGTTTGTGCAGTGCTCGGGGACTGCCCTGCAATGCCAAACGATATCAGATATCAGCACAGCGCGTTCAGGCTTGTTGGCTCAGACCATGAGCAGCGCAGAGCAAGAGACAGCTCTTGGCAGGCTGATCTCACATGATAAGGTCATTGGAAAGACAAGTGATGCTTTCATCAACCTGCCTTTCCCCAGTATCAGCACCAGCCTGAGCAAGGACTCGCTCTGTGCTCCTGTAATATACCGTGCTCCTCATGGTGCCAAGAACAAAAGGCTTCCTCACAAATACATTCAAGCTGTGTTTTTCCAACCAGTGCCTCAGCCCCCAACTCCCATCCTTCTTGGCCCTGTCAGGTTCCAGTTTTGAACCATGAAACAGCATCTCTTGGAAGAGTTACATTCCCAGTGGAGCAGTGGCATCTCTGAAGCAGCAGTAGTAGGCTGTAGTTACTGGCTATCTACCTGCTGCTTCCCAGCAGTTATAATTTACCTTTTGGACATCCTTTAGTGATTTCATCATTTTGTATTTCTCTGCTGATCAGTACGTGGTTGGGGATCCACATGCTAATTATTCTGGAGACCATCGATCCCAGAAACTGCCTGGAGCCTGGGGTGATAGGCTGTAGTAGCAGCCAAACTCTCGCTGGCCCAAATGGAGCCAGTTTGTGGCTCAGGAAGGGTCACGCAGACCAATGGTTCTGACCATCACTAACACAGCTTCTTGGACAGGTAGGGTTGGCTATTTGCCATCCTTTCACTGGGCCTTTTTGGCCCTGGCACCATTAACAGATGGGGCCAAGGAGCAATGCCTCAGCTAAACATCATCCACAGACTGCCCTGGACACTGCCTAGAGCTCTCCGAGAACATCTGAAGGGAACAACATGCGCTGGCAGGGCTTAGGTGCGCCGGCAACTGGGGATTGCAAACACATGCTTCAGCTATGCAAGAAATCTTTGACTTGTTCTGAATGCGATTCTGCCTGGGTTTCTTCCCAGGAACATTCCTGTTCTTCACAATTTACCAGTTGCAGGAAGGGAGAAGGGGGCGGGGAGAAGGATTTTAAGTGTAAGGGAGAGGAAAGGGAAGAAATCTCACAGTGCTTTCCTGAGCCAAATTCCTCCAGAAGGACAGGGTGTGGAGTATGGACTCCAGAACTTGGCACAACCCTGAGAAAATATGAACTGCAAAATTAAAACTGCTTTTAATTAGTCTTTTTTTTCATATAAAGAATAAGTCTCTGTTTTTCTGAAGTAATTCAGTGTCTGCTATCACACCAACCAGGCAGTCTCTGCCAAATGGTGCTGCGTGATAGAAGGCAAACATGGAAGTAGGTCTCTGAGCAAAGACACGTTATCTCCTCCAGAAGACGGCAGTGCTGTTTAGATCTGCATTCTGCTTCCCGAGATAAAAGCCTCATTCCTAAGAGTCACAGCATACGTGAGAGTGTTGCAAATGTAGTCCTCGTAGGTGGGAGTGATTTGGTGTCTGAGCTGGCGATGACTGATGAAGCTGGGTCTTTATTATAACACCTGCTATGTTACAAACGGGAGAAAAAGCTTGCGAGGGTGGAGGCAAGAGCTGTGCTTCTGCCCTGGAAGAAGTCAGAGGTGCAGGGTACCCATCACTTCTCTTGATGTCTCAGAGAGATGACAAGTCCCTCTCCTCATTGCCAGCAGCAGCAGGGTCCTAGCTGGGGAGGACCAGGGGCCACAGCATCTGCCGCACACTGCAGCCATGGAGCTGGGCTGGTGGGGGCCGCTGGGCTGGGTGTCATGGTGCTGCTGGGGGTACCCTTGAACAAGGAAGACATGGGTCGTGTCCAGGTTGGGTCGCCCTGTGCCAGAGATGCCCCTGGAGATACGGTGTGAAGCTGGCTGTCAGCCAGGTCTCATGTCAGACAGACATGGCCTTTGTGCTTCTTTCCAGATGTGACCATCCAAAACGTCAGCTTGTTCCTGAGAGTGTTGAGTTTCAGCCCAAGACCCTTCCAGGGTGGTCAATGACAGGAGTAAAGCTCCTATGTGGAGTTGCCCATGGCTAAGTTTGGAACCTGCTGAGCTAGACAAGCACTTCCAACAGGAGAAACCATTAAAAGAGGCAAGGTGTAACCTGATTCTACCAAACATGCACTCAGAGTAACCTCCATAGCTCAATTAACGATATTAAGTATACGCTGATAATGAATTTAATTTCACTGAGGTTTCCTTCTCTGCATTGTGTGCCTACTGCATCACCTTCTTAAATTTATTGCTGTGTATATAATTCAATCAAGTGTACATACAGTGCCCACATAAGCTTAGTCACTCCAGACACCAGGGAGAGTATTATTTTGTTGTATTTGGCTCATACTTCTGCTTTAATATGGGGGGGGGGATGAAACTTCACTGAAATTGGTTATGCTACATTAGTCCAAAATCAGAGGAAAGCCCAGAATCTATAAATTATTTACAATGGAGGCATCACCCGTGTCCTGAACATGGATGTGGTTGGCTACAGCTGCCTTCCCAATCTCCCACTGGAAACAACAAAATAGAAGTGGGAAGGAATACTTTTTCTTTTTTTTCTTTTTTTTTTTTTAATAATTCAACAATATCAGAAATATCAGCAGATTCCTGCTGCCTCACACTGCTCTATAGAGGCCTTCTGTTGCATATGCTAAACTAAAAAATGGTTGATATGAAGAAGCAGATGCTCAAGAAGTATTTCTTTAACTTGTGCTGTTTGTAGTGTCAGGACAGTAGTTTGCTACTTGGGAGGGTCCCCTCCTTCACCTTTTATAGACTGTACATTCCACATTTTTGTTGTTAATAGCCCGTATAGTGAAGGAAATGGGTAAATTGTCACTTTATCTTGTTTTTATTAATCCCAAATCACAGATCAAGTCACAGTGAATGATGGCCTTTGTGATTTATGAATTGCAATTTTTACTCCTAGTAGTCCTGGAAAATGGGGAACCATCTGACACCATCCTGAGCAGCTGTAGCCTGAGCATCAGTTGGCCCCAGTGAGCAAGGTGTGCATGGTGGTGTGAACTGGCCCACCTCAGGCGGGAGAGGTAATTGAATACCAGTGCAGGAGAGACTGGAGCTGCTTGCTGCACGTTGCACATTAAGTTATTCATTTCCCAGAGGTGAGAAGTGGACTACTGCTGAGTGATCTGAAATCCAAATAATGGATTTTATTGCAGAGCTTAGAAGGTTGCTTAAAGAGAAGCAAAGAAAGACCCCGGGAATATGTGCCTGTCACTTTCAACACTTCTGGAGTGAGCCTGAAAAAAAGAGGGACAAAACCGAAAGGACAGTAATTCTGGACCTGAGCAAAAGAGGAGAGTTTTATGTTAGCTTATGATCTCTTTGGAAAGCCCCAAGCAAGACCTTCACTGCAGTTGTGACTAACTCTGAGATTTCCTGGTGCGAAGCTTTGATGGGAACGCTGTCTGGTGCCCAGCATCGTGGACACGCTGCTACTTTGGATTAATTTAAAATGAGCAGACATTCTCAGTTCTGTTGCCCTCTGCATTGACATAAGTCAGGGGTAGGAGGAATTCCTGAATTTTAGGCCCCATATGACCCTTATGTTGGTTGAATGTGTGTGATGACTGAACCATTCAGCTCTCAGACAGACTTCACTTGTTTGTGGCTTTGCAGCTCTCACAATCTCTGCTAACAACAAAATTATTCCAATTATCTGGTAAGATGACATCAGCCATACAATCGGCCTAGAGCCAACATCAGCTCCCATACAAAACAGACAGTTATTTCTTGTTAAGAATTATCATGTTCTTCATACGGAGCACAGTTTGTGTCAGTTGAGCTTCAGCGTGGCGAGGCCACTTTGCAGTAACAAAGCCGCTGAGCAGACGCATCCCTCAGTTTGCTTGGCGACCGGCTCTGAAATGATGTATCTGCTGATTGCTCACATACCACCACGTCTCTCTACTTGGGTTTGTACAAACTTGGCTTACTCAAAACAAAGTGGGGAGCAGTCAGGCTGGGAGGGCCAGGAAGGATAAGCTGTTCTGAGGTGCAGAGTTGAGTTCCTCTGCTGCAAAGTGAAATGGTCCAGCAAAGGCCAAAAGCTGCTGGGAAATGACAGGAGGCTGAACTTCAGCAGTTGCAAATGGAAAGGTCAGTGGAGGATGCTCACACTGGAAAAGCCTGGGAAAAGCAGATGGGTATTTAAAACATTTTGAAAAGACGTTGCTGTGGTGCTTTTTTCAGTGTAATAAATCCTCATTGGATTAACTAACTGGTAGTGATTGTCCCACTCTGCTACAGGCATGTTTCTTCCTGAAGTGAGAAGTATAATATTTTATGTAATAATATAAATTTTGTATACTAATATATACAATATAATATATACTGGGGTCCTGCTGCTACAGGCAGACAGTGCTGCTGCAGTGCTGGTATCATTTATGTCCACGTAATGCCTGAGATCTAGAAAGCACCAGAAAATGGACTGAGAGCTTGAAGTGAATTTGTCAAGATACATCCAGGTCCTATTTAGGCACCACTAGAGTTGTATGTCAGGTTCCTGGAAGTAAGACAGGTGAAGGACCTTTCCATAAACTAGTGCAGAGCTGATCCCTGCAGAGCCTTCTATAGACAGCTAGGAAAAAAAATAAGTCCTGAGCTGCTTTAATTTCCCATCAAAGGCAGGAAGCAAATTGGCAGTGTAAGTGCCTATCAAGGCAAAAACCAACCAAGCAAACCTTAAATGGGCCTTTTTTTCTGTACTTCCACTCGATAATGAAGGCCTGAAAGGTTCTAATTTGGCATGTTTTGTCCTAAGGCTTTAATTCTTTCTCAGGACTACTGGAAAACTTTGTGGACAGACAGAAAAGAGGTCGGACTGTATCAGAGACAGTAGAGAAACCTGCAGATTTGGCTGCACAGAAATGGTTAAAGCTTGGTGACAACTTACTCACTGCATCACTACACTGTGTTATAGGACATGCTTGTGCGTGGTCGTCTGGACACATTTCTTCCAGGACAGGCTTGCAAGCAAATGCCCAATTCAACCTGTACAATACACGAATGAGTCTGAATTATTTGCAGTCAGCTGACACCAAGCAAGCACTTCTGTGTTTCCATGTTTATGACTTGTGTAGACAAATCTGAGAAGGGAAGTGATTTGGAGTCTGACTATTAAAAGCTTTTTTCTGTTTGATTTTCTTAACAGCTGTCTCATCCCAGCACTTGGGAGAAAAAGCACCTTTTCACAAGGATTCCATAAGGATCCTTCAGCTGGAGGATGAAGCAATTTCCCATCTACATTTCCTGGTATCATTCCATGTGATCAATGAATAATTCTTCCTGATTTTTTTTTTTAATGTAGAAAAATAGTTAGGCAGTAAATGAATGTTAAAGAGAAGTAAGCTAAGCCAGACTTAGCTCTGTCAGCAAAGGCTGGTTGGTTGTTCCTCCCGCGTTTCCAGCTCACCTTAGCAGTTGTATTTTCCAGGTTTGAGCAGGTTACCCTGAGTAACCCGCATGTGTTTGACAAAGCATGATTATTACTTGTAATGTTTGAAGCTCAGCAGTCACTGAGAGATTATAAGTGGCTCAGGGAAGGTATTTTGGCACATCTCATCTAGTCCCCATGCCTGTGGAGCCTTCTCCAGCACACTAAATCCATCGTCTGTTGGGTCAGAGAAGTACATAAGCTGGCAGAGCCCCAAAATTATCTGCTCATGAGACAAGCTGGCCCAGGCATGAAGGGAAGGAAATCCTAATACCTGCTCAGAGATGGAGTGCTGTCTGGCTGCTCAGAGGAGCTGGGCTCAGCTGCAGTCCTGCCTGGCCACTCTCCCACCACCCTTCCAGCCCTGCTGAAATCGCTCTGCCCCCAAAAGAAGCGTGGGCAAGCGAGAGCCACGAGGCAATGACTGTTGCTTAAAAAAAATAACACTGGTGCTTGGAGTGCTTTGGGAGCTTTCCTTCCTCTCCAGTGTGCACCATTTGCCAACTGATGTTGCAGCTAACCTAGCGGCAGCAAGAGCCGGAGAGGACATACTCTCCCCTCTTGCCTTCCTTGCTCAGCTTTCATTTAACTTCTTCAAGCAGGCTTGTCCATCTTTAGGGCAAAGAGTGTCCTGCATGCTTCTGAGCAAAGCCCAAGGCTGTTCCTCACAAGAAGACTTCACACAGGCCCTTGGGGTGAGTGCTGCTGGTTAATTCCTGCAGCCAGCCATCAGGAAGTATTTCTCCTCTCACCCCTACCCTAGAAAGGCTTTGCATGTGGAACTTGTTAAAGATTTGTCCGGAGCTTGTTTTTTAAACATAAGCCATGAGTCAGGATGGGCCAAGGAAAACATACCAGCGTAGAATACACCTCATCAGCTCCACCAACCGCGCTGCCGGCACCGGCTTCACCGCGGCTGTGGCCAAACGCGAGCGGTGAGCCCAGGGACCAGCGTGGCTGGAGGGGGGACTCGGCACCACGAGCTGTGGCCACACCTGGGGCACGGTGAGACAGTGCCACGAAATGGGAGGGAAAAGGTTGATTTTCTTGGAAATCTCAAACACTTGGAGGTGCCTCAGCATGCGAGCCCAGCTGGCTGGCAGGGGATGTGCCACGAGGGTAAATGCATCTGTGTGGGCAGGGGAATGGTGCCCACATGCCCTTGCCAGACTCGCCAGGCAAGAGGAGGCAGCCCAAGGCCGGGACTGACCCCGCTACCCTCCCAGCAATGCCGTCACCGCAGTTAAGCAAGTGTGCTGGGCGAGAGACGCGGTCCCTTTAAGTAGGACGGGCCCTTTGAGTGGGACGGGCCCTTCAAGTGGGGCCCACCCTCCTGCCGACAGACTAACCCCACTCCGCCGTCCTTCCTCGCCGCCCATTGGGCAGGATGCGCTGAGGGTCCCGCCTTCCAGCGCAGCTAGCCAATGGGAGGAGAGCTCTGCGGGAGTCGGGGCTACGTTGTTGCGTGTGGCCGATGGCCGGCGAGCGGCGGGTCAGTGCAGGGGGCTTGGGACAGGGCCCGCCACTGGGGACGGGGCCCGGCAGCACCTCGGGGCGCGGGGGCTGAGGGAACAGGGGCGGGGCCCGGGTCCCTCCGGCGCTGAGAGGAGCAGAGCTCTCCGGGGATCGGGGCTCCCCTGAGGCGCTGAGGGGATTGGAGGTCCGCGTGAGGCGCTGAGGGGATCGTGGGTCCCCGTGAGGGGATCGGGGCCTCCCTGAGGCGCTTAGGGGATCGTCGCGAGGCCCTGGCGCCAGGCCGGGGCGATCGACGCGCCGATCTCCGGCGGCCGAGGGAGGCTCCCGACCGTCCGCAGCCTCCTCGCTGTGCCCTGAGAAGGGGCCGCCGGCGGCCCCCGCAGCGCCGATCCCGGGGTGTGAGGGTACCCTGCTGCCCCGCGAATCGGGGAGGAGGTTGTGGGGAGGGGAGCACTCCTTCCCTGGCGTTGCCGGCACCCAGTTCGTCACGTGTGGTGGAGGGGGGCAGGAGCCAGGCCGTCACCCGAGAGAGTTTCGGCCTTCCCTGTGGGAGGGTGCTGGTCTTACACCTTATCAAAAGGCCGAGGTGCCCCATAGGAGCACTCGGGGCGACTGTGGCCTCTTGCACAGCTGTGACCCCGCCTGCAGGCATTAGGTGCTATGCACAGTACTAATGAGATGCTGTAAAATGGTAGTGGTTTCACCATAAGAATCTCTGGTCTGGTGGGTAGATTGAGAATATTAAGGTCAGTGGTGTTTTCTTACCTATACCTGCCCCTGACAAAAAAAGTGTTTGTGGAGCTGAGGATTGAAGAAAAAGAAAAAAAAAAAAGTATCTTCTTAATAACTTGCTGTAGGCCTACCAATGATTCAAACAAAGTGCTCAGGCAGGTTCTTGTCTTTATACAACAAAACTACCATGTCATTCAGGTTGAAGTTAAGTGTAGCTTGAGCTGTCCTTATTTAAAGAAAGAGTGCTCTTCCATTAAACTAAATTCTGCATTTTTAAAGAGTATAGAACTAAAGGCTTCTGGAAAGGTGATGTAAAGGATAATTATGGTCCATTTTTAAGGTATATTGGTAGCAGATCATATGTGGTTCCATGGATTGATTTATTTTTTTACCATGGTTAAAGATACTAAGCTCAATTGACTCTACTGCTTATGTTATGAAATTATATAAAGTAGTATTTAAGATGTGTAGCAAAGTGCTGTTATGGGGCAATTTGTCCACAGACAGACAAAATAATCTGAAAATAATCTACCCATTGTTGACTCTTGTGTACATAACCTTTCTCATATTTCTGTCATTGCTGTTAGAATGGCATCTTTTGGATTTGCCCTAAAAAGGGCTGGGTAGAAGGAAAGCTTTGTGTGTGCGTGTGCACGTGCAAGGACTGTGGATTTTGTCCATCCTCCTAAATCTTACATGCTAAGCAATAAACACTAATATTAAGGAAATTCAGAATGTCTGGTTTTTTTGTTCCAGGTGCTGGCATAAAAGATGAGGCTGAATGAGAGCCTGGCAAAATCCTTCCAGGCTCCTGTCACCATCCACAGTTACCCAGGCAGGCAGGTGTACGTGTTTCCCAATGGCCGATCTGATTCAGAAGAGTCGTCGGAGGAGGAACTCAATGTTATGGAATTGCGGCCGAGGGGCAAAGAGCAGCCACGGTGCAGCAGTTCTCGGGACAGAGTTGGAGACGTGGTGCTTCTGGAACGAGAGATTACAGAGGATGATAATCTTAACAAGCTAGCCCTGCAGTATGGTTGCCAAGTAAGAGCTATCTCTGTTTGGTTTTAATTACTAGAAGTATTTTACGTGTCGCTTAGTTTCCAGAATCACAGGAAGGCGTGCTGTTGTCTAATAGTTTAGACACTGAAAAGAGTTTACCCTGTGCATTTCAGGGATAGTCAATATGTGGGTAAAACTGAGCAAAAGAAAGGCAGAAACAAAACAAAACAAGGAGTTCTTCAGCTAAGAGCCTGGGAAGGTGTCAGCCTGGCACCCTGTGTGATCTGCTTTCCTGGTTAATTTGTGTGACTAAGGGCAGTGTAGAAGTCATGATTTGTACTTAGTTGTTCAAGTGGGGGCAAAAAGTAGGAAGCTAAGACAGGAGGGTCAGAGCCCCTGCTCTCAAGGACCATGCAGCTTTGGAAGCAAACTGAACAGTACAGGTAAAAGCCACTCCAATGGGGTTTGTTTGGGGTTTTCTTTTTGTTTATTTTTTGAAAGGTATGAGCTTATGTTTTGCAAGAAAGGTCCAAGTCTAACAGAGGTGGCCTTGGGAAGGCCCAGGTCCAGGCCACAGAGTCCAGGTGCTGTGTGTGCATGTGGGTTTCAATTGTTTGCTGCCATACCCAGAAGCGTATGTGGATCAGCCATCTGCAGGCAGCAGGGAGTGTGTGCACATGGTGAATTTTCTCTGCAGTTGGAACGTACTGTAAAATACATTTCCTTTGTTCCAAAGCAGAGCACTTTATAGAAAAGCTATTGAAAAGTTTAATAACCTGATCTGGACATTAGAAGTACCCTGTTGTTGAGCAGTTAAAACTGTATTTTCAGAGCCTCCTTTATCTGCAAGCTAGATTGTGATTAAAAAGTTCCATGATGCAGACAATTGGATGGTGACCCGGATGGGGATAATGATATGGTACTGGCTCAACTGCTGCAATACCATTGCAATCTGTCTTGCTTAACAACCCAACAGCTGTGTGGTGCAGCTGAAGCAAGAGGGCGTAGAGGAATTGCGACAACTCCTCCCCTCCCATTCCCTTAGAAACAAAAACAAAACAAAAAAGAAACCCTTCTAGGTTCTGCTGACGAGCCTGATGTGTGTGAAGAAGCGAGTCTGGTAGGACTTGAATAGACCTTGATTGGCACCAGTAGAGCCTGAGAACTCGGAGCTGTAGCAGTTGATGTTGTAGTTGTGCCTGTGTGCTCACGTCTGAGCAGTAGCAGTTCTGTTGTTACTGCCACTTACGCAGACTCACAGCAGTTTGGTGAGCTCAAGGGAGGAAGATACTGAATTTATGGCACAAAAAAATGCCTGCAGTGCCCCCTGTACCGTAACTCACGGGTCTCAGCCCTGTTCCTGCCATGACTGTCCATCTTCTGCCTCTGCTGCCTGGAGTCTTTCAGCCCCAGCAGGTGCCTCTTGGTCTGCTCTGCCTGCACCTGCTGAAGGCTGCTGGGCTTGTCTGATGGGGAAAGCAAGCTGGTGGGGAGGCACCAGTCAGCCAGTTTTCTCCTCCCACAGGAAGAAACTGTCCAGCTACCTCTCTCCCTTCCAGAAAGGTCACTTCTGACTTGTTCCAGTTAAACAGAAGAGGTACAGAAATCCTTATTATTGGAGATTTGTGTATTTGTCCATGTCCAGTACAGACTGGCACTGATCAATTTTTATGTATTTTGTTTTACTTGCACAATTAAGCAACTCCCACAAGGCTACCGGGACATCAGTGAGGAAGATTTGTGGCTACAAATACATGCAGCAGTGTTTAAAAAAATCCAGAGTGAGCTTCTCCCGGAGATCAATGAGAACTTGTCACTGGTTTCAGAATCATCAGGGCCTAGTTGGGGTGGGGGGTGTTTAAGACAGTGCAACACATGACGTTGTGTGTGCTACAGATAAGTTGGCAGAGATGCAGAGAACTTCAAAATTCTAATTTTTACTCTTGACCTTTTATAGTCCTGGCCAGCTTTTGGTGGTGTTCTTAGCTGGGACAAGAGGAGCTCACTGCAGCCAAGAAGATGACTACAGAAAAGCCTAAAGGGCTTGTGCAGCAGAGAGCTCTTGCATGCTTCCCATCAGCTTTGTTTGTTGTTTCTGCCTGAGCGCTGCTCCACTTTCTGTTTCCAGAGCCTTAGCACAACACTGCAGTGTTTGATTGCAGACACTGCAGGGGATATTTACTGTCCCAGTAATTTGCTTTCGTTGGAACAAAACCAAAAGTTGAAGCACCTCCTCAGGAGGCTTTGGGTGAGATTGTTTTTTCATAACTAAATAATTTTGCAGGGTTTAAGTCCTGATGTTATGCTGGGGCATGCTGTGAGGAGTCTGAACCAGCAATCAAGGATTCCTTTTGCCTCAGGGGTCCCAGATTAGGATCTAGATCAAACGTTCCATTTTCAGATTTCTCAAGCTTTACAGAGTAAGTGTGAGATTCAGGCATTCATCCCATTTCTGCCTTTCAGCAGAGTCTTGCTTTCTGGCTGTGATGTAGCAGACTTGCCACCTTTCGGGGACTGCATGAGCTTGATGCTTGTTCCCTGACAGCGTGTATGGGCTGGAGAGGAGATCCATGGATCAGAGCTGCTGCTGCAGCTCCACTCTGCTGTGGCCCACTGCAAGATCCTCCACCCCTGGGTCCTCCCTGCAGGGAAAGAGGACTTCCTGGGGGGGTGGCACCTCCCTGCCCCTGGCAGCAGCAGAGCCTGCAAGTGGCCCTGAGTATTTGTTGCAGCAGCAAAGGAGACATTGAGCTCCCTTCTGGAGTGTTCCTGTGTTGTCTTTTAAAAGGAGCCGCTTGCCCTGAGCTTTCAGTGATTTTGGCACCAATGGCACTTACACATCTGCTTAGGAAATAAAGTGCTTTCCTGGGTTTAGTTCCCCACTTTTGTTGGCAGCCTCAAGCTTGTGAGGGTGCAGTGACTGCAGCTCATGCAGTAATTCACTGGATTTCTACTAGAACAAAGCAAACTTTCTCTGTAAGTGCAGTCCTTATACCATGTCTCTGCTGCGTGAGCAGAGTTAACCTGTTTGGAGCTGTTAACCTGTTCATGTTGGCTCGTTCTTGCTGTTTTCTTTGGTTTGCATCCTCCAGCCTTTCCCTCGGTTATTTCATGTCTGTCTGCTTTGGAGAGCTCCTTGCACACGTTGACAGTCCTGTTTGTTTTCTTTGACAGAACATACAGAGCAACTGAAAAGTTCATGTACTTACTTATTAGGTGGTTCTGAGTGGGCACTGTACTAAGCTGCCTTCTCTTTGTTTAAGATTAAATAAAGAAATGCTGCCTTGCCTTTGTCTTTTCTCCGATACTGGCTGTCCTTGTGACACCATACGCTTGGTTTGTTCTTTCTTCCTCCTCTTACTGCTATTTGCATCACCAAGCTAGGTGGGAATACTGATTGCAGGTGGAAACCCTACTCACGATTCACCAGAGACAGTCCCAGAGGCACAGAGATCCTTGCCCTAAACATACCTCAGTGGGAGCATTTACCAGCTGCAGAGAAATGAGCCGTAGGCAGCTGCCATTGGGCAGGAGAGCGGTGGTGCCCAGGAACACCAGCAAAGGGTGCTTGTGCCTGTGGGGGGAGACGCTCACCTGCTCTCCAGGCTGGGATTGTGCTTGCCCAACGGGGGTGTGCTCCAGAGAAAGATCTCTGTTCACCCTGAAATCACTTTCTGAGCAGCAGGAGGGTTTTGCCAGCTTGTACCGATTTTTGTCCTCTCACCTTAAACACTCGCATTGTTTGAGGTATGAAAACGCTTCTAAAAAGGCTCTGTTACAAAGACTCTTCTTGCCTTAACTTGGATTAGAAAGTGAGCGAAGGGTAAAGAAAACAAAAGGAAGGAAAAAGACTGTGAAGCAAAATCCAGCTTATGAGCGATACAAGAGCACTACAGGAGGTTATAGACTGGTTTAAGAGGGGACTTTCTCAATAGTACAGGACCTGGAGCATCCCTGGATGAGCTGGGAAATCTCTGTGACAAGCACCGACCCATTTGCAGCCAGGACTTGCTTTTATTTTCTGTCTGCTGCCTGTAGTTTTGTAGCTACTCCCTGCTGCAGCACAGGCTTGTCCTACACTAATGTTGGTGTCCTTTTGGATTCTGTAGGTTGCAGATATCAAACGTGTCAACAACTTCATCCGGGAGCAGGACCTGTATGCACTGAAGTCCATCAAGATCCCCGTGAAGCCTCATGGGCTGTTGACAGAGACAGGCAGTGAACTAAGGCCACCCCCAACTGCTCCCTCCCAGACCGGCCTGACGCTGGTGGACTTCCCGGAGCCTGATGACAGTGCGAGCGGCTCTGCTGATGATGGACACCTCAGTGACTACTTCAAGGGGATTGACAAGAACATCCAGGACGCGGTGCAGGCAGAGGTCCAGCTAAATGCAGAGTATTGCATGGAAGTGCTGGAGAGGCCACTGCCCCAGTCAGGGAAGCAGGAGACCAGTAATGGTGCAGACTGTGGGATCCAGTGGTGGAATGCAGTTTTTATTATGCTCCTGATAGGAATTGTCCTGCCAGTATTTTATATCATCTATTTTAAAACACAAGGCCTGGTGGGCCATACCTCCAACACAACACTAACCTCAAATATTTCAACAGATGGAGTGGAAGGGAAATTGCCACAAAGCTCAGTTGGAGAAGAAAAATCCTAAGGGGAAGAGGCAACACAAGCCCTTCCTCCGGGCCCTGAGGCCCGTACGCCAGGCAGTGACTTGGGTGCATTCAAGGGAATAACAACACAGATTATTTTTATTTTTTTGAAGTAGCTGGTGGTGTCATCCTGAACTTGCCTGAAAATGCGGTGAGGTGATTTTTATGGAAAAACAAGGAGGTTGTATTGCTTATACAGATCATCAGGCAGCTGGCTTAACAATCATGAAGTCTGTTGAGGGACAGTATTTTGTGCAATTTTTCACATCTTGGTTGCTTCAGGTATTCCTTAATGCCTTGTCTGAGCAGCAGGGCCTATGCTGCCGAGCTAGAGAGTGCAGTATTCATGTGACTGGTGAGGTGGGGCTGCTTTGCATTGTAAGAAAACACTTTTTGCTTGGAGTAGAAGCAGACGTTTTGGTTTTGGTTTTTTTTTTTTTTTTTTTTTTTTTTTTTTTTTTTTTTTTTTTTTTTTTTTTTTTTTTTTTTTTTTTATTTTCTTGTTTTCTTTTATTTATTCGTGGTGCCGTGATTCCTC
>JANIJG010023038.1:145874-176479 GCA_024611175.1 Megaceryle torquata
TTTTTTGGTTTTTTTTTTTTTTTTCCTCTGAAGTGTCACTTTCCTCTCTTGCAGACCATGACAGTTGGGGCACTTAACCCTAACCCAGTGATTTCTGGTGTGCTAAGCTAGGTGTGCCATGCACAAGGACACTGACAGCACCTCACCTTGTCAGCCTTTTGAGCAAATACTTAAGCTGTGTTCTATTAGGGTGCTTCAAGGACACCACTGGGAGGGGTGAGCCGTGACCCCTCCCTTCCCCTTGATGGAATCCCTCCGAGCCTCTTGTGACCACTGGTGTCCCTGCAGGTGGGGCTCATTGCAGAACCCCTGCTTTTGCTGGGATACTGCTCAGCCAGAGCCAATGCATCAGCACAACCGCAGGTGGCTGGAGTGTCGGAGGAGGACGCGAGCGTAGCATTAGACCTGTGGTATGTAGGACACACATCTCAAAGTCTCCAAGGCTTATTTGTTTGTGGGGGGCAGTGGTGGTGTCCTAGACTTTATTTTTTGTGTGGGTGGTTTGGTTTTTTTTTTGGTTGTTTTTGTTTTGTTCTTGTTTGGGGTTTTTTTGTTTGTTTTTTGGTTTTAGTGTGGGGTTTTTGGTTTGTTTTTTTTTTTTTGGGTTTTGGTTTTGTTTTTTAATAATAATCCATAACAGTGCATCTCAGACACACAGATTTAGTCACGGTTTTGTTTTGAAGTCTTTTATGTGAGTGTACTGCCAAGTTGCATTTAATGTGCAAGGTCCAGGAAAGCAGCCTTGGGTGACCTTAGACAGGCACAGGAGGAAGTGTAAATCCCCTCTGTGATGAGACTGGGAAGCTGCTGAGCATTAAGTATTTCAGTGAACAGTATTAAAAAGCTTCTTACTGTGTAGGAAAGCCCAGTGAAGCTTTGGAGGCTGGTGGTGTCCTGAGATGTCAGTAAGCCTTAGGTCTGTGCTGGTCAGGATGAGCCAGTAAACATCACATGCTAGAGGTGAGCAGGAGATGAGGCTTTGGGAAGCTTTAATGCAGGAAAGAATTTGCCTTGGGAGTTTAATTCGACAAATTCAGGGGCTGGGGGCAGAGCTGCTGCCTCTCCTAGAACCAGCCATTGCGGTGCTGCACTGTGGGTCACCTGCCCAGGGACGGGGCAACGTATGATGTTGGGAAGGGTCCCAGCCCTCCCGAGCTACCTGCATGGGCCTTGCTGTGTCTCCTGGTGCTGCGCTGGCCTCTCCTGCCCCAGGGTCTGCACAGGCAGTGGCTGAGCCTGCCCAGCTGGGCAGTGGCCTCCAAGCCCTGCTGGGAAAGGAGCTGAGCGAGGGCAACATCTTCTGCAAGGCTGCATCTTTGCTGCTTGCAGTAGGTGATGCTGACCCTGCCTGCCCTGCAGCACAGCACCGCAGGGGAGCATGTGAGGGGCTGCTTTCGGTTTTCTTGGTGGTTTTTTTTTTTTTTTTTTGTGTGTGTGTTTTGGTTTCTTTTTGTTGGGGGAGTTTTTTGAAAGCTTTAGCAGAGCCTGTTTCTTAGAGCTCCATGAGCGAAGGGGAAGCTGGCCGCGAGCAGCGGTACAGGCTCATGTTGTACAGATACGCTTTCCTCCGGGCCTGAGGAATTGTCTGTGTGGCAGGAGGAACACCGTGCCAGGTGAGCACAACCCTACGATGCTATAACCACAATCTCTGGTTCTTTCAACTGTCAAAAAAAGTCTTTTGTAAATGAGGACTCTAAAGTATCTTACACTGAAAAAAAAAACCAAACCCAAACCCAACACCCTTGTATCTTTCTTCTGTGAAGGAAATGTATCTCTCTTTGTTCTAAGGGGGGCATTCTTACTTTTTAAAAATAAAGGAAAATGAAATAAAAGCACAAGGGGCATCACCCACCCCAGAGGGCTTGCACTTTTTTTGTCACCCCCAGACCATGCTGAGCAGTTCCTTTGGCAGAGGAGCAGGTGCCACTTCTCCACCTGACACCAGGAAGAGTATGAATTCAAACACCTTTCCCTGCCACGGTTTTCCTGACGCAGATGTTTGGTTTGGTTTCACAATGCAGAACTGCAGCTGCTGAGGCAGAGCAGGATGGAAGCAGGGCAGTGCTGGGGGGTGCGACTGGCCCCAGCCACCACACTGGCCCCCTAGCACTGCGTGCCTACCTGGCTCACAGCAGCACTTGCAGCAAGGAACAGGAGCCAGAGGTGATTGTCTGGAGAGGGGCAGGAAGAAAGAAGGACTTGCCTTTGGGTCACCAGTCTGCACTTACCCAGGTTTTTCTGCAAGTTTCTGCGAGCATTTTGGAGTAAGGGTCTTAGAGAGCGGCAGCTCTTAGTCTGAATGCAGTAACAAGTGCATGTAGCTCAAATAATCCACACTGAGTAAAAGAACCATTGCTGCAGTTTAAAACCAGCGCTTCAAATCGGAATCCAAGGAGTGTTTCGGACACCCGGAGAGGGTGCAAAGGTGCGTCCCAGGAACACGGCTCCGCAAACATGAGAGAGGCTGGAGTACACAGTAAAAGCCAGTATCTTTACTTTAGTGAATGCAGGATACAAATATTTTACAACAACCTCTAGCATTTTCTTAACCATTTCATAAAAAGTTCACTAGAATATTTATTGTATATTGAAGAAAAAACAACACATTCAGGGAAAAAAATTGAGATTAACTTATTTTTTTTCTTAAAAGATTCGTCTCAAGGATGGCAACAAAGTCCAGCTTGTGCCGCCAAACGGCTTATCATCATTAAACCGTGAACAGCTTCTTTGTGAACTGTTGACTACAAACATTTACCAAATACATAAATCTCTTTTAAAAAAGCCATTTTAAATATAGCAAAGCAGTGTTCTCTTGCACAGCAAAGTGAAGAAAGTTTCTACTAAGATTTAAATGTTTACATTTGTTAAGTCTTTCTTTCACATTCTGATTTAACTTCTTCCCATGATCAATTGTTAGGAGTTATTTTGTTCCTTATTTACTATGTATTTCTTGTGCGCACAGTAATTCGCAAGTTTCTGATGCATTAGTGTCCTTTAAGTGAAAGGAAAGGCTAAAGCATTTCTCTGACGAATCCCTGATAACGTGCATTTTAAAACACTATAGTGAGAGCTCGGAGATGGAGAGGTGATTTGTCACAACAGAGATAAAAATCTTAAATCATTCAGGCTTGAATGGGTTCGGACTAGGATTGGATCCACTTGCAACTTCAGTCAGTATAGTTAATTTAAAAAAGTAGTTTTTACCTGTTGAAATATCTGTGCTATGTCTTTTATTTTTTTTAAAAAACATTTTTTACAGTTCCTAAAAAAGTATGTTCCAAAGTCAGCTACTTATTAAAAATCAGGATTCCCATTTATGCAATGGCAGGAGATTCTCCCCCTGCTGTGGGAGGTCAGTGGAAAGACTCGTTCTGCTGAGTCTGTTGGAGGGTTTGGGGCAACACGTGAACAGTCCCATGAGCAGTTTTTGTTTATATATTTTTTTCTCCTAATTCATTGGTGCAATTTCAATACAAACTCTTAACCCTTATGTAGCTTTTTTTCTTTAAGAAAACAGTAATAGTACTGTTTAAAAACCTGCATAGAAATAAAGACTATTGAGATACAGTCAGCAAAGCCATCTTATAAGGCACACAAGAAAATAGACAGTAAATGTGAATGCAGAACTCCCACTCAGATGTACAGCAAAGTTCATATATGTGCATAAATAATGAAAAAAATCACATAACTTTTCAGAGCATGAAAGGTTCTCTGCAGTGGTAAGTGAATTCAGTCCCTTCAGAATCACAGGTGCCCTTAGAAAGAGTCTCCTTTTCCTCTCTGCTCCTGTAAACCAGTAACTAACTCCAGTGACTGGAGAAGAGTTTCTAAAGGTTTGGGCCTGAAACCAATTGAAAACAGTAGCTTTGAGAATTACCATGACAACAAGAGATAGGAGCCAAATACACTGACTGCTCTTCAGTCGCTCATCAAAGCAAACAGTTAAACAGAGCTGTGCCCCTTGGATTCCCATTTCTCACAGTTCTTTTCTTACAGTATCAAGGTAAATGATATTGTAAATAATTTAATAAATAGCAGGGATAACATCAAAGGCAGTCTCTGCCCCAGACCCAGAACTACCAGCAGTTGGATGTAGTTCTGTTTGGTTCTGGGTACACACGGACACTCCACGCGTGCAGAGAGGAGATGCACAGCGAGGAGCTGGAGAGGGGCCAGGTTACAACAAGGCCAGAACACTCCCTTCGTGCGAAACTGGCTCCACCAAAGGCGGCTGGCGCCAGCCCCTGCACCGAGGTTTGGGCTCCCGAGACATTTTTTGCTGCTCACACTTGGCAACCTGGCTTTCACGGAGAAGGCCAGAAGTAACCAGGAAAGAGGATACTGCCACGCTGCCCTCCTCCTTCCCACTCCCACCGAGCCAGAATCCCACTACTGAACCCCAGTACAAAACAAAACCTCGTCCCAGGCCCTACCCTGCAGTGGGCTGTGGCTGCCTCGCTCTCTGTCAGGGAAGCAGCACAGAGGAACAGCTTGCTCATTGCTGAGGCTACGGCTTTATCCCAAACCACTTACCAACTTCAAAGACCTTTTGTGCTCATCTGATATGTGTTATTTCCTTATCAGGAGAAATTAGGTCAAGTTTTTCCACTGGTTTGTTTGTTGGTTTGTTTTGTTTCTGTTTTTGTTTTCCTCCTCAGAAGAGGCAGCTTTAAAATGATGCCTTAAAATGTGTTGTAACAGATTTTTATATTTATGCAGGATGAACTTAACACCGGATTTTTTTTTTTTTTTTGCCACTTTGCTATTTATATACATATATATAAAATGTATAATGAAGCTTAACCATACAGCACAGAGATTACAATTTAACGGCACACATTCACCACCAGTGAGGGGGAAAACCCCTTTATACACCCTCTGAAAAATCTGGATAATAATATTAATAATAATTAAAATCCAAAGAAAGTACAGTATATTTAACAAAATAGTAAATATTAAACAGTGAATACTCTACTTAATAAGGACCTCGCCTTTTTTCAAGTTGGCGTCAATCCACAAAAATATACTTTTTAATCTGGTGAACGTACAATACATAGGTACTTACACCAAAGGTGATAATATATTTAGGATGCTATATACACAAAGAGTTTGGCTCAAATTTAAATTTACATATAAGTGTTCATGGCTTATTTTTCCCCCAAGGTTCCGCCTGCAAGTTTTTCCTTTTCATCTTTGAAAGCAAAAACTAGAAAGTCAAAATAAGATAGAACTATACTCTACAAAAAAGCTACAACATACAGCTTTGGCTTATATAAATAATTCATAGCAGAATGTGTTCAAAAGTACTGTATATAACTTTATATATAGTCTTCAATTCATTAGGGTATTGTTTTCTTTAATATAAAATATACATGAGCTAAAATCCGTTTCTATATTTTTCAAAGGTATGAACGTAAAAACAAATTTGTCCAACATATTCCAATTATAACTTAATATATTAATTTTATTTTGTTAATGTTCTATTTCCTAGGCTAATATTTTCTGAATATTTCATGCGAGATTCTCTATGTCTCTCTTTCACTCATTTAAAAAAAAAAAAAATCACTTCTTTGACCCAATACACTATTTTTATTTTTTTTTTTGCACGTGCAAAACAGGGTATTTATTTTTGTGGTTTTTTATTTATTTATTTATGTCTTATAGCATCAGCCCTTCTCCATGCACCCTCCGCGACAGAGACCCATGCCAGGTTGGGTAATATAAAGGTCATTTTTATGTACAGTATTGCTTTCTTCTTCCTGCTTTTCTACTGCTCTGCTGCTACAAAGCATTATTTCTTAACTACGAGTAACCATACAGCTTGAATAAAACACACAGGGACGTTACTACAGGCGAGCCCTCTCGGTTTCTGCAATCTAGTGTGGTAGGATTATAATGCGGGTACAACGGTTCTTTGCAAAACAGGTTATATTATTAAAACAACGAGTCCAGGTAAGTGCCAGACTAGCTCAATACCTACAGGATTGTTCTGTTACATTTTACCATGGGACATCTGCAGCTATACAAGAAGTTTGTCGTAAGTGCCTGATGATTTTGTGTATGCTACACACACTAGCACATATATATGCATGTGAAGATATATATATGCATGTATGTATATACATATAAATATACTTATTTCATGTCCTTATTTATAAGTTTAGATATGTCAGGACAGTTCACTTGGAGAACACAAAACTGAAGAGGCAACACTGCGCATCTATGTCACCCATGTGTCCATCCTCATCCGTTTTACCGATGGACTCTCCCGGTCCTCTGAATTGGGTGGCCTTCCCAGCACGACCGGGGAATGGAAATCGCTTCTCGGGTCTTCCCGATCGCTGCCGTCGTAGGAGCTGCTGGAGCTGCTGAGACTGTCAACAGGAGAGCGACCCAGTTCCTGCCGCGACTGCTGCTGCTGCTGCTGGGGTTGCTGCTGTTGCTGGGGTTGTGGCGGCTGCTGCTGCGGCGGCTGCTGCTGCGGGAACCCAGAGGGAGTTACACGGTCCCGGGGAGGTGAAATTGGTTCAGATTTTATGTTGATGTTTTGGTTGGTATTAATGGATAAATTTGAACCCTGAGATAGCTGGCTGCCAGTACTGGGAAAAAGAAAACCAAAAGGCAGAAATAAGAAAACACGAAAAAGGAAAAGAAAGTGACAATTCATGTGCTTGGGTGAAGGTGGGGTCTAGTGGTTCAACACCCTCAAAATGGGGTATGTAAATAAATGCAACATACTGAAGGAACAAAGTTGAAAAAAGCATTAATTAAAGGACTAAATGCATTTATAGAAGTTAACACAGAAATATTTCCGATTTAACGCAGCAACACCTGTGCAAGAAGCAGGGCTGGCAGGGACAGCCTGAGGACTGACTGAAGGGACGCACAGCACGAAATACGAACATTCTTGCAGCCCAGGAGCAGTATCTTGAAAGGCATCGCACCATCACCAGCAGACAAGACACTGAAATGGTCGGGGGCTTAAATATTCCCCAGCGCAGATGATTCAGCTTGGGGCGGGAGGAGTTCCCGAGCGGGTGTCAGAGGTACTTACACGAGAGAGCTGAGGGCTGCTGGGCCGAGGTGGTGCTGCTGCCAGGCTGATACCTGCCCCAAGGACAGCATTCCGGGGGAGTTAAACCCCTGCAGGGCAGACAGGTCTGCACTGGTCAAGGAGTAATCTAAGGAGGGGAAACCAAATAAACAGGAAAAGAGTTTGTCGATTTCTATTTTTAGATGTATATACAAACATATGTATATGAATACATGAGAATGTAGGTGGTAGCTGTACAGAGACAAAAATAAAGGCTTTCTGCCTGAAACAAAGGCAAGTGACCCAAAGGAATCCAAATGGGAAAACTCTGAAGCCTGGGAGCAGTCCTTCTGCCTTCACAAGGAGCTTAACAGGACATAAACCTCCGAACTTTCCCCGCCTCCATTTTGCTTTCAATTCCTACATGGGAAGGATTCACTAAAGTCATGCAAAAGGAACAGTGCTTCTTGTACTGAATTGAGTGAAGTCATCCCAACTCTGATTCAGTTCCCTGACAGGAGGCAGCAGTTTGTCAGACAAGACACAGCTACCTTTTGGCTGGCTCATGTCACAGCACGACTCATAGCCCTACAACCCACATCCCAAACCAAGCTGTGGAACCGTGCCGGCTGCTGTGGTCCTGCCTGCCAGGGCAGGCAGAGGGACTCTCAAAGGCAGGGACAGGTGCAGAGCGACGAGAGGTGCAGAGCTTGCCTCAAGCTGTGCCAGGGGAGGTTTAGGTTGGACACGAGGAACAATTTCTTCCCTGCAAGGGCTGTCAAGGCCTGGCCCAGGCTGCCCAGGGCAGTGGTGGAGTCCCCATGATCCCCTGAGGGGTTTCCAAGCTGTGGAGCTGTGGTGCTGAGGGGTGTGGGTTAGTGATACCCTGGCAGTGCTGGGGGAATGGTTGGACTTGATGGTCTTTTCCCATCAGAATGATCTGGGTGGGGAGGCACAGGCAGAGGCTGGGTGCCTAAAGAATGCTATGACCAAGGTCACCACAGCTGGGAGCCCCAGTGGCCCCTCTGTACACTCCATGTGCACAGTTCTACCTTATTATAGATAAAAGTATCATTATTTAGAAATATAACCTAGATGGATAACAGAAAATCCAATATACTCCTAATCAACAGCCAGTGACTGGCTGTTAGTTTTGGCTGGGCTGCAATGCTGAGACAGTTCTCACTTCATTCACAGAGGTGAAGTTATTTTCACTTCATCATTATCACTCATACTTTTCTTTCAGGTTTTAAAACAAAAGCCACAAACACTTTTCTGCTTTTAATTACTTTGCAATATAGCTTCCTTAAAATAGTTTCTAGTCTCTTGAGGAAATGACAAAATGCTCGCAGCCAAACCTACTTTATACTGCCCGAGGATGAACCAAAAACTCTTGCTTAAGTAGGGTCTGTGTTTTGCTTTGGTTTGTGTTTAGGATTTTTTGTTTGTTGGTTTGGTTTTTGGATTTTTTTTTAGTATTGTCCTAAAATGACAGCATCATTGTGATTCATCTCTCTTGAGATAAGCTTCCTTCAACAAATTTCCCTCCCCTTTCCCATCCACCAGCTTGTTTGCTGTGGACAACTTTGTTTCCCTCTTAGCAGCCACCACAGAAGGTGAGCCCCATGCCAGCTGGGTACTGGGCTGCTCAGAGACACGGCACAGCAGGAATCTTCCGGAAGCCCATGGGAATCCCAGTGGCACACCAGCAGGTGACACTACTTAAGCTGCCTTTTTCTCTTTGTTGCATTTCTTCTCAGCTGACATTTATGGGAACTTTGAAAAACCCTCTCAAGTATTTCTGCACAGATTTTTTCCAAGCTGATCAAGCCAAAGCCCTTTTGCAAGACTAAAGTGAAAGCAAAAAAAAAAAAAAAAAAAAAAAGGAGTCAGAACACAGCCCTCCAAGTGACAAGGACACTCACTCAACCTTCAGAGCAGCCAGAGCTGCAACAACCTGCAAGTGCAGTACATGTGAACACTGGAGATGGATGTGCTGTTCCGCACCACGGGGATTTCTGTACAAGCAGACCTGAGGAAAATGTTTATAGCAGTTCAGTCTCCATGTATTTTTTTCCTTTTGCAATTACAGCTTTTATGATAATGGACAATTAACTTCTGGTACTCTGAACAAAATGTGTCTGATGAGGAGGGTCTGAGGAGATACTTTTCCACAGAATACACATCACTACACGATTATAATTTCCCTAAATAATCCTCTATCTGCCACCAGTAAAAGCAGGACGCCGACTTCTCTGCGCAAGTGACTCGATGCAAGATGGCAAAGTCATACGACAAGAGCACCTCCTGCACCATGGACACCATCACTGCTGCCACCCTAACAAGATACCTTTGATGGTTGTACCTTTGTGAAATAAAAAAAGCCAGTAATATAATTTATGGCGAGACTTGCTCCCCTCCAGACTAAATTGCTATTTAACCGATCTCTGTGGGGTTTCAGTATTTTTAAATACCTAGACTGCTGTAGAGCAAGTAACTGTTCCGGCCACTCCTCCAGCAATCTGCAGAAAGAATACTTCTCCAGCAGAACAAATCATATACAATAACATATTTGTGCAAAACTGGTATCTGATGTTTTAATTACTACCCAAGAGAAGAATCTATCCCTGCCAGCCCTGAAAAAAACCCCTGTCAATCCAGACAAAATAATTGAGGCATCTACATTTTATCTTCATCCTTGAACTGCAAAATTGAAATTACTGTGTAAGTGGCGACTACCCTGAGAATACCCAGATGACAACTTGGTTTCAACATCGAATTTCTTTTAGCAGATCCCCTGAAAGGCTCAATCAAATAGAAACAATTTTAAAGCATCTGAAAAAAACACTAAAGGCTAAAAAGTTTTCCCGAAATTACTGCATTATCAAAGGAAACGGGCTGTTTTTTAAAAAACAGATCCCAACGACAACTGCACTTTGTCCACTGCACAGGACACCAGTTTCAGTCATCTCTGCCACTTCCCAAGATTCAGGCTACAGCCACTCTCAGATTTTTGATGTTATAGCCACTGGTTTATAGGTTATTCTGGATGAGGGACACACAAAACCAGCTCCTGAAACAAATGTCAGACTAGGCGAGAGAATGAAGTGACAGGTAAACTCCAGAGAGGTCTTCTGAGTGGGGACTGCAAGTAGAACCACCTGTTTAAAAAGCCTTTAAATGCAATATATGACCAATCTTTGTGGCACATATCAAACCAAGATACAAAAAATTGTAGAAAATGCATAAATGCATCTTTGGGAGCGGGGGGGGGAATTATGACTGGAGGGCTGCTCTGTCTATTCCATCTCCCAACGTTACAGGCTCCTGATGGCACCCTGACTTGAAGAAAACAAAGACCCTTACAAAACCTCTGTATCACACAGGTTTTGGCAATTTCCTGCAAACCTTGGAAGGGTTTTTTTGGATTTGTCCTGACCTTTGCACAAGAGTCAGAACATGAGGTCACTGACAACAGACCAGTGCAGTTTTTTCTACCCTTTCTTAAACATATTATCACAGAGGCACTGCTGCTGGGCTCAGCTTCGGGCAGCAGCGGGTACATTTTTAAGTCAGCTGAAATGTTCTGCCTGACAGTGGGGCAGCTCCTGGTCCGTTCTTGGAGAAGCCACTCCTGCAGCATGCATGTGTCTCTGTCCCCCTTCCACCCACTGCTCCAAAAACCTCGCCACATAAACCCAATACAACAGCTCCTTAAGGAAAAGCCCCATATTCCTTCCCAGTATGCTTCCACTGGGTCCTGTGCTCCTGAGCATCTCGTGCCTGCCAGCTACTTGTGTACAGCCATCAAAGACGATACACCTCGAGGGAAGAGATGCTACTGGGGAATCTCCTCTGCTAGCGGCGTGGGCCTTCCTATGCTCACAAACAACAGAATCGTACTCTGAGGCCTTTCTGCCTTGCCAGAGCTGATCAGCTACCAGGGGACACTCTCCAGTGTAGCTCTGTTCCTAAGAGCTATCATTGCAGAAGAGAAAAGGAAGATTTATTTCTGGTTTTTTTTTTTTTTAGAATTTGAAAACCTACCAAACCTTGCAAACACTGTGGTCCCCAGTTCAGACACTCCTGTTTTAACAAATTATAGCACTTATATTTGAATGTCTTAACCAGACTTCATCTAAGAAACAGTGAACCGTGGAATTATTTCCTTGGTTTTCCTTTTTTAGTTTTCATCAATAGCTATTTTAACTCTGACTTACAAAATCTATTGATGCTTATCTGCAATGTAGTTTCTCTGCAGGTGCATTTGAACATTAAACTACGCATCACAGATCAATGGTAATCAGCCTGATGCCACCAAGGCTGCAGCCTTTCAAGGAAATGATTACAAAAATTCTTTCACTGATTACATTACAGTGTCAGCAACAAATAAAGAACCTTGAGACTGAAGTCAAAATTATCTCTACTGGTATGGAGACAAAGTAGAAGGCACAACATCATGACCTACTTTCCAAACCGGCAATCCAATCACCACTTACACTACCCAATTCCTTGCATCACACCCACCTTGGAAAAAAAGTGTTAAGGTCCTTCAGGTAACAGCAACCTGCAACGGTGAAATGCAGCTGAAGCCTCGAGCAAGCCCCCGCCTCGCTCTTCATGAAACTACTGAAGAGCACAAGGCCCTGTCTTGGGCTTTTTTGTAAATTGAGAGCCCCAGTAGAACCCGCGTCCCTCCTGCTGTTGGAGCTGAGCAGAACAGAAGGCACAGTGTGCTCTGAAGCATCAACTTGTGCTTCAATGTGAAGCAGTTTGGTTCTCAGAGGGACAGCTTGAACAGTGCTGCTGTAGGCAACGTCTTTTCTTGTGTGCGTCTGTATTCGGCTGTGTGCAACCTGACTGACTGAAAGCTGCTTCCTGGTGGAAGTCTCAACATTTACAGATTTTCCAAGCTAAAGGCTCATTTTCAATGAATAAGAGCCTTCATTTGAACTGAACAGGAAAATAAAGTGAAGTGTCACTGAAATGCAAATTCTTGGGCTTATGAGTCACAAAAGCCTTGTACATCTGACAAACGAAGCCACTTATCAAAACCAGAGCTTACCAGTGTTGTAGGCAGTAGGCATGGCCGAATACACCAGTCCCTGCGGAGGCAAGCTGGGAGTTGTCACCGACACCACAGGGGTAGCAAGAGGCTGTGTAGACTGAGAACTACTTATCCTTTGGGTATTCTACAAATGATCAAAAATAACATCGTCTTGTGATACCAGTCAGAACAATGGAAAATATCAAGCGCTAATATAAAAATAGCATTCAAACAAAACATATTTCTTTGCTTTAGTTTTTAGTTACAAATACATCCTTTTGGTCAGGATAGATTTTTCTAAACAAGCCAAAACATTTCAACACAACCAAAATGATCTTGGCAAACTGAAACAAAAAAATTAATTAAGCCTCCCTGGTCGGCTTCCCATGCATGCAGATTTCAATAGTGTTAGACTTCTAGGACACAAAAAATAAACGCAATTCCTCAGGGATATACATGACAATTCTCAGAAGTTCTTAAGTGATTTAAGAGGTTTTAGTTTTCTTTTTCTAAAGGGGTTTTGGTGCAGATGGTGAGGTGTGGTTCCACCAGAAAAGTCTCCCACTTCCCAGTTGTTATCCAGTTTTCAGAATTTTAGCTGCCAATTTTGACACTGTGCTGACTACACCTGTCCTGAAAGGAACACAGAGATCTTCTAAATTTGTGTTGATAAGACTTCAGTGATAAAATAATCTTGCTGTTCCCATGGTTCCTGAGAAACCGAGAGAGCACTTGTTATAATGCAGATATGTTTCAAAGCAAATGACGTTTGGAGTTCACACAGAGCAACTGTGCTTATTTACAGGAAAAACAGCTAAACTAGATTGTCTCAGGTTATCCAACTGCAGGCACAGTGTGGCAGGTACAATAACAGCCCTTCTTTCCCATACACTGGAATAAACATCTGCAGCGAACGTATCACTCAAATTAAGCTCTTAAACCAAATCCGCTATTTAGAAAACCTTGTACTGACCAGACAGCAAAGCTGCCCTGTCACAGAACGTACTGCTGCTCCTCATGGAGCCAACTTTAAATCATTCTTCGTAACATGTAGTTCAACACCCCTTAGCCATGTCAGATTCTGTCAAGAACAAGAAATACTACATTTATTTATTTAAACAACAGATACTTAGTTTTACCCACACAAGTCCTAGAAATACTGGAAGTAGTAGAAGTCTCTACACCCTGTATTTCTACATTCTTACAGAACCATCCCCCATTAAGGGAGCTGGATCTCCAACTGCTGAAAATATGCCCTTGAGAGAGCAAGCACTATTAAGAATGTATAAATTCCTTTCCTATAACAAAATAAGCAGGTACAGAAACAGGGCTGTGTTCAATTTGAAGCTTAAAGTCATAAAGATAAATTGAGGGTTATCAATCCTTGCCTTGTATCCCTCCAATTTAAAGGAAAGAAAAAAAAAATAAGTGTATCACTGCTACCACATTAAACTCAGCTGTAACCTTCCACCAGCGACCAGCTTGTGATCTTCATTTTGTCCTGCTGCTGCTGAAAGCCAGAACCTCTGAGCCTCGCAGGTATTCAGAAGCTCTTTGGCATTTGTTCAGCAGATGTACCCACTCTGCCTTAGAGCTTCTAGATTTCAAAGCTCTAAGCCACAAAGAAAGGCCCACCAATTTTCTGTGTAATTTATCCCTTTAAATCACTTATGTACTTCTGAAAATCTCCACTAGACCAAGTTTATCTGGCATAAAGATATGTTATTAGAGCAGATTTTTTGTGTCTGTCAGGAATTGACCTTCTTCCAAAGCTTTCTTGGATGGCAGCCTATAAAGTTGGGATTACTGTATAATGGAAAAGAGGAGTATACTGGGAAACAATCCAGACTAAAGGATTTCCCCATGGGATATATATTTTTTTTTGGAGTGGCTAATAAAGGTGGTTTTCTGAGGTAATTTATTTCTGAATATAATTCCTGAACACTCAGCCATACAAAGACACTAAGAAGTATTTAGACGTCTGTCTAATATTTGCTGTAGTTGGGAGATTCAAAGATTCATGACAAATTCCAGGATTTTTTTTTCCTAATTAATTTTTAAACAGGTGCAAATGCTAGCAGCAATTGGAAGAATTCACCATCTTTATTTCATGCTATGCTATTTTTCACATCCGTTTTTCACAGTCGGTGTTCGGTTCCAACGACACAGAGTGAACGCTCTCTGCGGAACTGCTTTCTAGCACTGCCATTGGCAGGAGAAATTAGCACCGTGAGAGACGCAACGCTGCAGGTGCGCTTCACGTTTCTTTAGCACATCTGAGGCAGACGCTACCGCACGTTTTCTTTGTGCGAGCTGCTTCCCCCCGGCACACGAGCCCAGTTTTGGACTCCACTAGAGGGCCCACGCTCCATGCGCTATCCAGAACCCAGCTGCCTCCCACTGAATCAGGCTGCAGCAGCACAGCAGTGTTTAGTAGGTAGGAATACCTTCATCTGAGGGTTTCTGCATTAATCCCAGTTGCAGTGGTATTTTGATTAAGGGTTTTTACGTTGAATTAGAGCTTTATTTCTTGCACTGGCAACCGGACGCTTCTCTATGAATGGGTAAGACCACTGTTTAACTGCTCATTTAGGAAGTCATTCCAATAAACCCTCAACATTTCAATACTGACTTTCAAAAAATTATTTCCCCTTACTTTTGTAAATCTGTTGCTGATGTTTAAGGTAAAAAAAAAAATCATCCAAGAGCATGCAGTCATCAAGAAATTTATCTAAATCACTACATTTTCCATGCTTTCATGCAATCAGAGCCTCATATTAGCAACAGGTCCATGTTCAGAAACAAATCAAGGTATGTAATAGTGTCCAGCTTCTTCTGCATGGTTTGTGCTGCAGCAGCTAAACAATTTGAAAATTGCTCTAAAAATAAGTTAAGAATTATTTTAGCCTTGCGTTATTTTCCAGACAGAATGCCAAATGTTAAAACCTTTTGGAAAAAATAGAAACACAAATCCCAAGAGTTTCCATTCAAAAGCAGAATCCATTTCCATTGGAAAAAAAGGTAGAATTATTCATTTACAATTCTCTATTCCTTTTGGTAAACAGGGAACACCCCTGTGGTTTGATAATCTCATGCAGGATGAAATAATTCTAAACCTCAAGAAGGTGACCTCACCAGCAATGATGTAATCTCCTTGAAAATAAGAGAAGTAATAGAGGGCTTGTGTTACAATCTGAAGAACTTTGTGAGTGAAGCCACTTTCTAAAAATACTTCAATAATTTAGGGGATGATAAATGGTTATTCAAACTTTACATAAAAGACAGCAAATGCCCTACACACATGGACAGTTACTTTGTAAAGGCTCTTTTCCAATGTTCCCTCCAAGAAAAACAGCAATATTTTCAGGAAAAGAAATAGAAGTTTACAAATGGAAAGCACTAGACTTTGGATGCGTTTTCAACTTGAATTGGTCGGGTTTTGCGTTTGATAAAACAAATGTATTTTTGTCTGCTACCAAGGGAACACTGGAATTATTTCAAATATGTAACAACACTACGGTTAAAAAGCTGTAGTAAAAGACATTTTCAGCATCTTGCTCTCTCTCATCAAACAGTAGCCCAAACTCACCAACTCCAATTCATCCTCCTCCGACTGTACTCGGCAAACAAGAGGGATAACACAGTTACTAAAAATAGCATTGCTTTCAAAAATTAAAGAAAAAGTCACGTTTCTGCTTCAGGATTATTAATTATTTCAATTAATAATGTGAATGTGCCACCCGATTGTGCAAATAATGTTACTAAGAAGTATAATACTTTATGTAATTCGGGTCAATTAAAAGAGACCGTACTGAAAGAGCACACGCTTTGGCAAAATCAGTGCAGAAAGAGCTTAGTGAAAACAAGGACACGGCTACACATTGATGACACACAGCAGTTTCTGGCTGGACTGATCCAATAAACATAGCTAAATATTTTACACATATAACCATCATACCATCTCAGCATCTCTGCTCTGAAATCTCTTTCCAATCTCCTCAAAAGGACAAAATCTAAGTTGAATATTATGCTGTTCTTAAAAGCACAACAGTAAATAGGTACCGTACACCACTAACATTAGAACAACTGTATTAACAAGTTCCTCTTCTTCTAATTCATTTTAAAGTGTAATTTTCACTTTAATAATCAGCCAGTGTATTTCCTATCTCTTCTACACTTCAGAATTCCTAGAAAAACTTAAACTTGAAGAATCATTACTCTGAGGATAATTTTAGCTTTAGTTACTTAGATTAATTTTGTATTCATCATGAATACCTGTAGCAAACGTAAGCACTTGCAGTATCTTAAAAACAAACAAGAATTATAGTTTATATCCTGCTCCTGTTATGGTTCATTCTCCCATAGACAGAACACCAAAAAAAATGTTCACATGGGTGATTAAAATTTCTGCATGACAGAGAAAGACCAAGACCAAAGGATCTGGCCAACGAAATTAAAGGAAAACCAGAGTAACTCTTCCTGAAAGACCTGTTCTGGTCTCAGTGCCGTGGTTGCCTCATGCCTGACACGAAACTTGTGTGCTATTCCAAATCTAGGCTGAACAAACATTACTACTGACATGCCAAACTGCACAGTAGTATTGAAAAGTACACAAACTGGGACTGAACCTGATCCTCATTACTCTTTTATGACTTCACCGAAGACATGACATCCAGCATGGGACACACAAGGTTGCATTCCAGCACACCACATCAAACAAGCATTTCTCTCAGAGCATCATTACTGCTGAAACGACATTTTACACGCCACAACCATTACGACCCCAGAAAAAAAGGCACAAAGTGTGCTTTAGGGCACGTTAATACAGTTCCCATCACCAGTAAAATGAGCCATTCCTCCGCAGAATAACACATAACCCTTTCTAAAACCCACATCCTCCAAGCCAACAAAGTTCTCAATACCAAGTCAGTGAGACATCAAATCCAAACAAAAAAATCCCAACCTGTGTCTCTACGATTGCACTCTAAAGACATTTCGGTTAGATTGCTATTTTAGGCTTAAACAAAAAAAGAAAGGAAAAACAAAAAAACAAACAAACAAAAAACCCAACAAACTCCAAAATCCTTACAAATTAACTTCTCCCAGGGTTACAACTTATATTTAATTTGTGAAATTCTGGAACACATATGCTTTTCTATTCTTGTAACCTATGGTAAGCAGATGAGAGTTTCTCCCTGTGCATGTGGACTGAACACCTCATTTTTACAAAGCCAGTCGCAGAACAAATGTTTTAACTTACCAATGGTGGCATCATACCCTTGCTGGAGGGTGGGATGACAACACGGAGGTCGGGTTTGCGATTGTTCATTCCAAGATTACCTCCGCCAGGTGGAGGTGGAGACTTTGTAGGCATGACTTTGCCTAAGCCATTCCCTCCACCAGTAGTTCCAAGTAGGCTTGGTGAAGCTCGAGAATTCACAAACCCATTTCCTGAGGAGGAAAACCAAATGCACTGTAAGGCTGAAGAGAAGCAACAAGACTGAATTTTTGTGCACAAGTTAGGGAATATTTCTCTTCTAAAACTTCCAATAAACCCAGGAGAGGCACAGTATTGAATAATCGAACAAACAAAACACACTTACACCAGAAGATCAATATGTAAAGGTAATATCATCTCAAGGGCACGCTGTGGCAGCTTAAATGCTGAGAAGAGCATATTGTCAAAGAACTACTTCTAATAACATCTGTTGTATTTTATTTTGCCCTTTGAAGTTCCTCCAGGCTGAGCTTGCAAAGAAGTGTGAGTTTTTGCACAATGTTGCTTCATCCCCACCCCCACAGAATGTGAACTAAACCAAACTGTTGCCTGTGAGAATTAAAAAAAGCAGCTCTTAAGCATCTATTTCTAAAATATATTCTTCTAATATCTTCCCGATCTGCAGGACTCCAGTATCTGTCCTCTAATAACACTCAGTCTCAAAAATCTCTCCTGTCTGATTATTACATTTAACAACAGTGAGGGGAACAAACCCTTTCCCATCAAATTCATTCCAAGCTCTGGACACAGATACACACTTCGGTTTTGTCCATCAATGTATTTTATACAGGTCTTTCTCAAGCTTATTCCTGATGCTCATTCTAAGTAGAATCAGACAAGCCAGAGTCTACAGGTCCAGACTTCAGCACTGAAATCTCCCAAAGCTGAATACCCTTGAGATACAGGCCTTAGCTTACGCTCCCATCAGAAAAAAAATAACAAGACAGTAAACCAGTTAAGTTCCTGATACTCTGTTTTCCTGCACTGACAAAAGCACCAATCCTGTTAACTGAAATATATTTCTCAGGGGGGAAAAAAAAAAAAAAATTAAAGCCACATTCCAATGATTTTATCATATTTATAGCAACAATCCCCAAAACACACAAACCTTATTCAGTTGCAAATGCAAAAAAAAAAGTCAAGCAAGGGGAATTTTTGCAACAGGGAACCCTATAGATCACACTACACAACCTGTGTACGTGTGTGTATAAATAAATATAATTTATAGCAGGATTATGTTTATACTAACACTGCAGATCTGAAAGCAGCCTTCATAATCACAATTCAGGTAAAAGTCTATTACACAGAGTTCACTGTGTGGGAACTTCTAATAGCCTGTAGTGCCATACTGGCATGAATTTTGTATTCTTCTAATTTGAATAGGCCCCTATGCCCAATCCAATTCTGTTAGATTAAGTACATATTAATCTAAAAGCAATTAAAATAAGAAAGTTGTCAGTGTCACATTCTACTTTCTTTAGCAACATTTTTGATGCCTTTAAAAACTCAGCGAGAGAACAATGACATGTATCAGCAACAGCAGAACACTTCACAAAGGTGACACTGCTGAGATAACTCGTCTCCTGTACGCCGGGAACCCAGGTGTGAACCCACCAGGATGCTCGTGAGGGAGCCTCCTCCATCGCTGCTGAACCTTGATACTTGGCGGGGGAATTGCCAAATGCCATCCTCGCCTTTGCCCTGTCCGCCACCAGCGGAACCCCGTATGTTGTTTTATCCATTTAGAAATGGAAAGAGCAATAATTAAGAATTATAACAAAGCTCTTGTGCTGGTCTGAAGATACTCTACTGAGTTTTAGAAAGGTTTTTCGGAATCAAAGTTTCTTGCTAAATATTTTTAAAGAAAGAAAATGTAAGTACGTGGAAACTGCAGCTACAATGCTCTTGTTCGCTTACGGATGAGCAGTAAATTCATGACACTGACACCAGGATTTCAAATTCTGGATTTGCTTTCTTTGTGGATTTCCTACTGTGCTAAAAGCCTGGCCATACGTGGATGATCTGATATGTCTCTTGAGTGTTTCAAGGTTAACAGAGCAAGGAGGAGTTATTCTAATTTAGTACTTTCCCGAAGCATTTGTATGGGAGGTTTGGGAATATGTTCCCTGAGCATTCTCCCATTTAACGTGGAAGTTATGGGGGAAAGCAGCAGCACAGACAGCAGAAAGAAGAAAAAGCTTTTTATGTCAGCATTCTTCCTTCTGTATTAAAAACCACAGCAAAAACTCATTTTGTGATTAAAGCATCTACATTCCTCAGCAGAAAACAGCAGAATTTTTTGGGATACTTCTAGGTTAGTGATAAAATTTAGTTAGAGAGGCTGAAAAGTTGGGTTGGAGCCGAGAATACATAGTAAGCTAAATATACTTGACCTCTAGGAGAAAACTAGCCAGAGCTAGGTCACACCAGCCACAATTAACAGAAATTGTGCTACCCCTAAGGTTCCTGAAACTGTGAGAGAGTTTCCACACTCATGGTTTTGTTAAATCCAGTTATGCACCAGCACCTGTCCATTAAAAATGAGTGTGAACATTGGTTAAGAGACAGCCTACCTAGCATCAGATTGCAAAAGGAATCTTGCGCAATGAAGACAGTAAAAATTAAGTGCATTTGGAAACAGATGTGAGAGGGGAAAAAATATGAGAAACATTGTTAACAAATTTTATCTAAAAAAATTGTTACGCTATCTCCACTTTCACCAAAAATTCCAGAACCTTTCAAGTACTGACTGTCATAAAAAAGTAAAGTCTGGGCTTTAATAATAAATAGCATTTTATTACTCACTAAGCTACCAGTGTTACCTTTTATATGCCAAAGCTGCGGTGTTCTGAGTTGAATTTAAACTGCAGAACAATACCACGTTGTATAAACAATGGGGTTCTGTAGAGCAGCAGTTCAGTCTATCCTACGATACCATTTCCTGCCCTCCGTTTTTGAGTGTCTCGGTAGCTCGTGTGTTAAATCTGGACAGTGTCTTTCTTCCACACCCAATAGAGTAATTTCCTGCAACCCTTATTACAAGGCTCTGCCAATCCTTCAGAAACATTTCAGGCTTTTAGTGGTGCTGTCAAAAACAACAACCTCCTTGCCGTCGCCTTCTCTGTGCAGTATCATTCAGCAGCAGGGCAGAGTCAAAGCATTTGTTCTGAAAAAAAGCTGAGCATTCCTTAAAATGAGTGTTTAGAAAAAAAATTACTAAGTACAGAAGAAGTCAAAAAGTGTCTTAAGTGTGCAATACTAAGGGTATTAATCCAATAGCAGCCCTTTGTTATAAATAGCAAGGATTGAACATTGAGCAAACACTGAAGTATCTATATTGATTATTTGAAGAATTATAATGCTGGGGCTGCAATAAGACTGGAGAACATTCATTTTTTAATAGGAAATGTAAAGCCTTTTTTCCTGTTAATAATGTAATAAGAAAATCAAATTACAAGTTAGGAGAGAAAGGATAACTAAAAGTATGGTATTTCTTAGAGTAAGGTCAGGAGCCAGAAAAAGATAATGATTACAGGATGATGCAACTATTCGGCAGTTTGCCAAACCGAGGCTTTAATAAGCCCATAAATTCTACTTACTATTTTGTATACTACAGAAATTGCACCTGCCCCACCCACTACAGATCTTCCCCAAAGACAACTACTTTATGTTTAAAACCACTTTTAAACCGAAACAATGGAAACTGAATATAAAATCCTACAAAAGTATAAAGTAAGACTAGTGGCTTTACTTCCACCAGAGAAGTTTTATTTAATTCTTTAAAGCAGACTATTAAATCATGGGGGAAACACTTCTTTGGAGAACAGACACCAATGCAAAGATAAATTCTCAATTACATGAATCATAATTTAAGTAGATGATATGGTAACAAACACTGCCAATATATATTAGCCTACTTCTTGTTTAGTCAGAAAATGTTTAATTTTTTAAGTAACAACTTCTCTGAAGCTGAACATTAAAACCCATCCATTCTCTCAACTGCATATTCTGCCTTCAGAAACTTAATACGGCTTAATCTCATTTATTGTCCTGCAGCCCAAGATGTAGCATTCAATTACATGAGCCAGACTCATATTTCACTATATAAATCACATCAGCTGAAACAATGAACACACGTGGCTGGAAAGTACTCCGTGTACTTATTACTACTCAAGAAATAAATTGTAATCATTGATGCCATTAATTTTTTTTGTGGATCACCTTTGGAGAAACTGGACAGTTATACACAGTTTTGGAAAATAATTGTGGGCAAGCAGCTAAGTAGTATAAGATTAAGCAAAAATAAAAATGGTAGTAAAAGAATATTTAGGCCTAGAATGACATCATACAACCCAACAAATGTGACATCATCAGAAGTAAACTGAAAACTATCTTTGCAGTAGGCCACCAATTCACTCTTCATCTAGAAGACCAGATAAAGAAAAACTTTTACATGTAGGACCTTGGGAGGCAGGGAGGAGAGAAAACATATTGCAAGTAAATACAACAATAGCATTTCTATATGCATTACTTCCCCCCCCCCCCCAAGTACAATAGCTTTAAGTGGAAATTAAAAAAACCACCACCGAAAACAGCATATGCCATTCATACCATTTCCAGCTTTGCACAGAAATCACTGCTGATTCTACCAGCGTTTCAAAAAGCCTAAATTCTCTGCTAGCTTTGGAAAGAAATTACTATACCATCTCAAGCTGAAATAATTGTATTTCTAGTGATCTTTACAAATCAATACCTCAGGTAATACCATGATTAAATTAAAATTATCTTTGGCAGTCCTAAGACTTTGAAACATGTCTAAAATGTAAGATCTATAATTCTAAGGCAGTACTCTACATACTTAAACACAGTGATAAGAAGCAGACGTGACTAAGTGCCCAGGGAATGCTTACTCATGCTACAAAACTAAAAAACCCTCATTTCCCAGGTTGCTGGAATTTATTTTTTTGTGTGTGTAAAGCTACATAAAAGGAGATACAATTTTCAAGGAAATGTAGAACTTTAATGGGTTTTCTTCAAAACCAGGGTTATGACTCAGAATGCAGCAGCAAAACCTAAAACAAAGGCATACTGCTTTTGTATCTAACTGTTATTCAACTTTGTGCGAAGCACCAGCAGTGGCAACTGGGTGCCTTTTGGGTCTTTTGTCAACTAAATAGTTTACAGTTAATGAAATCAGAGTTCTACTTCCTGAACTTGTTGGTTTCCATGTCTCCATACAAAGCCAATGTAGATAACTGGAAAGAACAGAGGGCAGAAGTGGGATGTTTAGGATAGGCGAGGATGTGTGGTGGTGTGTCCTGGGCAAGGAGACATTACAGAAGTGTTGAGATTTTACACAAACAGATATGCTGCAAAACTTTAATCCAGCTTGGAGGAAAGTAATTTGTTACTGTAATTCTTCATAAATCAGATATTTTGGTATGATAATGAACAAACATAACAATACATGAAACTGTAACTAAAATCTAAGTCAGCTCAGGGGCTAAATTGCCCAAATGTGGGTGGTAGGAGATTTGCTACAATTAAAGATTTTAAACCTCAAATGCTTTTTTTCTACCAGCATATTTTTCATGCTGATTTCAGCCAGTCATTTCTTGTGAGCTGATCTAATCAGAGGATGATGGATGGATCAAACTTTATTATGTGCTGACGTCTAGCAAAGGAAAAGGGTTCAGCTTGCAGCCTGAGAAGCAGCCAGCTGCAGTCCACTGTCAGGACTCTGTTTCCTTGTGGAGGGCTTGGAAGCTCTAAGAGTAAATAGGCTGCTCTCACTGTTCTTCAGGTGCCCTTCAGCTTCTGCCTTGGAGAAGGGTGAAACACTGACTGGTGTATTTACGTATGTAATCCTAAAGATTAGAGGAAGGCAAAATATTATGCCAACACTACTGACATTACAGAGCAACATCCTTTGTCCACTGCATTTAGAATGAGTTGAACGTAGTCAAACCCCTTTTAATAGAAGGTAGGAAAGGAGAAGCTCTGACTGGTGAAAGACTACCCGTGACAGACACTGCCTGTCACACCGCAGAGAAAGTACAGCAGATTAGAAATCCACCAGTAACACATAACCTTTAGCAGGAATATGCTCAAGGTTTAGAGCTGCTTTCCTAAGGTGGTCATCTATGACCGGTGTCAAACTGTTTATCTGATGCAGATGATACAGGCTGGCGAGTTTGAGAATGGGGGGTAGAGGGAGAAGAAGAGCAAGAGGCTGACAGCATTGATTCAACTGCAAGCAAAATTCCTACAAGAGGAACCTACATGTTTTTCCAGAATTATTTGGATACTTCTCGTTGGGGTGTCCCTTGTTTAATAAACAAACCAACGTGAATAGGAAGTATATGCAGAAAGCTGTTTTGTTACTGATGCCTTCTGGTATACTCTTAAGAACAACAGCTTGACTCAAGATTTGTGAAAGACCAAGCTGCAAGATTCTTTTAACCTCAGACCTGCAGAAAAACGTCTCCCAGTCAGCCAAGCCCTCAAGACAAAAAGAACCATTTACAGGTGTGGACTTTCTCAGTTCTCTCTCTTGATCCCTTGCTGGCAATATACAGGCAGTTTACGGGTGCGTGCGAGCTGTCAGCTGCACCCCTGCATAATCCTTCCTGAGGACAGGATAAAAGATCACACATTACCTACACCGGCTCTTAATAGAGATCCAATACCTCACAAGACACAGTTTTTTTTCAAGAGGGTATAGCCTTCAGCTCTATTCTAAAGTAATTCAATATTCCTAATGCTACTTCACATTCTCAGAATGTGAAGGTTAGCAAGGACATTATAGAAGATACAGCTCTGGAATAAAGAGGAGAAATTCAGTACTCAAGAAATCTAGATCTCTCTCATCCATTCTCATGATAATAAAATTCTAAAAGGAAAGATAATTTCTCAGAAGTTTAACCGGGTCCATAATCTGCATTACTAACCAGAAAGGCTACTTCACTGACAAAGAAATGTATAGACAGTATTGTGTCCTAGACAGATCATAAAGAACCTCCACTTCCAACATCATCTGCAAAATAACTCAGGGCTGGAAAGAACTTAGGGAAACTCATCTTAGTCCAAAGGTCTCAGGGTTTATGGTTTTCATGCAGCCTTGGCAAGGCAAAAACAGCTCAAGCCCTTTGCATGGTTCTAGCTCAGTACCATATGTGAAAGGCATGGATGAAAAAGCAGCGTTACTACTTTTGAGCCGGATTCTCACAGCCCTCAAGGATGGCACATCTTCACTGGAAGTGCACTTCCATGCCAACCTCTGGATGATTCCAGGTATAATACCGAATCTGCTGGAACATACTGAAGCAGTTCTCCTCATGACAAATTTGAAGGTGATCCATTCATCAAGTCCTTTCAGTTCAAAGTCAAAGAAACTCTCCCCCATATTTGGGTACTTGGAGCAAGTGAGGCTGTACTTTGCCTTATTAGAATCCACAGCCTTTTAAAAGGTGTAATGTAGACTTACAATGTGTTCAAGCCATGACGATGTTGACAACAGATAGCAAGTTGTACACGTCCTAGAGCCAAGAGATTCTTGAAGCACATTAGATGCCCATCAGCCTGAACAAGCTTTAACACTGACCAGGAGTGATAGTATCATAAAAATTCTATCTCCAAAACATTTCATCTAGCTAACAGAAAAAAATACATTAGCTCATAAGCAAACACTGTTATAATGCCAGACATTGTTCCCCTCTCAAAACTGATACAATTGCCAAGTAAAAATTTTCAGCTTATGTTTTTAATGTGGTGGGTAAAATTTCAAAAATATTACAAAATAAAAATGCTTTTTCAGAGTTACAACAGCTGCATGTGAAGTAAGCTCTCTGTATTATAAAATGATCAAACAAATTTTCTGTTCAAGACATAAAAAAACCACCTACCGATCTCTGCTACAACATGCAGATATTTTTACTCAAAGTTATTTTCCAAAGAAAAAGCTGTTAAGTTGGCAGATTGACTGCTAAAGCAAATCATATCTATTCCAATCAAGCTACATAGGACTTGAGAAAAAGACTCATGTGAACTAAATATGAGCCATTTTATGCAACATCTTTGTTTGAACTGGGTCCCAGCTACAGAAAAGAACCTTTACTTGCTTTTTGACAGAGACAGAGGTGTGTAAATATCTTTCAATGAAATGAGAGCAGAATCTCAAATGCTCAAAATGTCCTAATGTTGAGGGAGACTTGGGTTTTTCCTTTGTCCATAAGGGAATATCTGGGAATACAGTACTCCATCTTTATCTTTGACATCTCTCCTGTAAGTTGTGAGCTGCAAATTTGACACAAGACCTCTGACAACTAAATCCACAGAAGAATTCTGGAGAAGTTTAAAAGACAAGACTGAAAGCTAAAAGAAGAAAATGACTTTTTTTTTTTTTTTTTTTTAAGTAAATTCTACAATAAATATAGCAAGAAACTGAAACCATTGTTGTCTGCAGACATAATTAATTTGATCTACACACTTCAATGGCAGCTGTCAAGCTCTAATTGACAAGCTAGCAGATTTACTCAATGTGGTTACATATGATTTCTTGATTTCTGGCTGCAATTTAGAAGGTTACTGTGCACCTCACAGCGTTTAGAAGAAGCCATGCCTAGGAGAAAGAGCTTTGACAACTTAGTGTGTTAACTAGGAATTTAAGTTTTGCTAGAGGTACTACTTCGAGATGTTCCACAGCTCTTGTAGAGCCAAAATCTCACTTGTATGGGGAAAAAAAAAAAAAAAAATCATCTTTCTAGAAATGAGTGGGTATATGTATAACATTTTGGGTGCAATGTTCTGGAAAGTAAGAGATAAGTGATGCTTTTTTGACTTTTCACATAAACTATTAATAAATGCAAGAAGGAAAACATTTTAGTGCATTAAATATGTTCACCAAGCTGCTCAAACTGGGTACTTCTACAGTTCATTATTCTACAGCAAGTGCTGTAAACAACTGTTTTAATTTGCTTATTGAAAGGAGGAATCTTAAATCTGAAGCTGCTGTTATTAAAGCTTGATTTTGGAAGAGAGGCTGGAAACAGCCTGATAATAAACTTATTTAGTCTGACTTGAAAAATACTATGGAAATCAACATCTGACCTCCACAGTTTCTAAAAATACTCATCTTTTATCAACTGAGAAGTTTTCTCCATTTAAAATCTTGCTTACCTGATGGAAACCACACTTAAATATTTCATATCTTTGCTGCACATAGACAGAGAATGGATGAAGAGCAGAAAGTCAATCCTGTGCTTTCAGCCTTGTAGTTGCAGCATTTTTTATTCATAAATTGCCCAAATATCTTCAAAGAACTTTTTCCCAGTTGCCACAGTAAGTAGCCAGTGGGCAACTACTGAAAGGTCAAGAATTGCTTATGTAATTCCTTGCTATGAACACATACCAAGAAGGAGTTATGCTTATTTCCAAAACCGACCTTCAGTTACCAAGACATCTTAAGGAATGGAAGGAACATGTAGGAAGTGAGTGAGCTGTCATTTATTTTGTCTTTCTGTGGTGTGATTAATTTCAATGGCTGCCTGCCCTCTATCACAGTACTAAATTTTGTTTAGGGGGGAGACAAAACATTACTTAAATGAAGTACTATCATATCTTTTTAATGAAGACCAAAAACCACTATGAATTTGAGTTTTGGCAAGATTTCTAATTTGTTTTTGAAATAAATTCTGATCATCTTCCAAAATTAAGACAGAACCTAGCTATCAGCTTCCAAGATTTATTGCTTTCTTTGTATAACCGCTAGAAAATAATTAGCAAGCTACACATGGCAATACAAACACTAGTCTGCATTTTGTTCATTTTGATTGGCACCGCAACCAGTATCAAACATCCAGGTCTTGCGAGCAGTTTGTGTAACAGTTTGGTAAGTGCAGTGAATTCCATGCAAAGCAAGAAATTTGGTGAATATAAGAGCTCTTTAAAATGCTGTAATTACACCTGTAGGGAAATAGAAAAGCAAGAGCAGCATGCTCACTACTGCAATAAAAAACTGTAAATATTCCTGAAGAGGAAAGGGTATGGCAGTCAAAATGCCTGATAAGAATTTACAAGACTTGACAATTACAATGCAACTAAGAAAATTATGACGTTTGTTCCTCCACAGCCACTTCTTTGGAAGAGTAAAAGTAAAAAAATTGCTTTTGAGTTAACTATGACACTAAAGCCACAATACTATTTTTCAACAAAGACCTAACACCCACACTTACCAACTGGACTGGTACCAGCTCCATTTGGCACTGCGAGGTCATTTGTCCCCAACATTCCACCTAATAAAAATAAGCCAGAGCATTAAACTAACTTGCTCTTGTTACAGTACTGTATCCTTCTGTACTTCAAAACTTAAGCCATCAATAATAAAAAATAAAAATAAAAACCCACACCAACGTAATGATGAACTTTTTAGTGCTTTTTTGTTGTTGTTTGTGTTGTATGTTTTGTGTTTTTTTGCCTTTTTTAAACAAAACAAACAAACGAGAATATAAAAAGAAAGCCCAGTGGAACTGAAATCTTACCTGTGTTGCCAGTACTCGGTGGTCTCTGAGGGGCCCCGGGTGATACGTTCCGATGCAGGGTGGTCTGAGGTGGGGAGAGCATGGTCGTGTCCGTTAACGATGAACTGGCTGCCAGTGATGGGGATACAAGGGAACTCCCTGGGTTACTGTAGGTCAAAGTGTTGGGATTGGACACTGGAACCGTAACCGACATCGAGAAGTTCTGAGCAGGCAAGCCAGGCTAGAGAAGATGAGGAACACACATAAAACAGCAACATTAGCATTAACTATGTTTGCAGACATAGCACATTATAAAAAAAATACACATTAAAGTTTGCCAAGAATTACTCAGGTTTGTAGTTTTTGGTTGGTGTTTGTTTTAAAAGTTAATTATGTTAGTTTTTAAACTCTATTAAGCATACATTTTTAAAACATTTGTTTGTTGTAGAGTATGGTGTTAAACTTATGCATCATATAAATACAGTTCCAAAAGAATTACTCACAAACTTTTAAAACACTGAAAGGTCAAGTACAGTAAATATATATATATATCAAAGATACTCATATGAATTCGCAAGCTCAGAATTACAACAAATTTATCAGTTAATTTTGATTATTACAAAGCAATGACAAGCTCAACATGTCTACAATTCAATAAACTGTGGAACTTTCAAATTGTAAGCATAAACATGCACATTATAAATAGCCAGTTATTACACAAAAAAGAAAAAGTTAGTAAATACATTTTCTATTAATAACCTTGCCAAAACATTGCTACTCATCTCTAAAACTTTCTTTTTCACCAGATTAAAAAAAAAAGTAAAACACATCTTTAGAAAGTCACCAAATTCAGTCATTGGGATTTAAACATTTCAGCTGTCATTATTCTGAGCTGTGTTCACAAAACTCTGCTTGAATAACCACTTCATTTTCTTTTTTTGGTAAATCTTATCTTTTAAAGTTCTAATTTTTTACAGCACTATTTGAAAGGAAACTGTTTTTCTGAAGCATATATGTTTGTTATTCAACAACTATTTGAATCAAAAGCTTAGATGCCTGCCCATCTATGGTACTCATTTGGTTATGACTAACTTCTTTGGCCTTTGTCTCATTCCTATCCTTTGACAGTGACGAGCTTCTGAAACAAAAGAGAATGTTTTCTTTCACAATTCTCATAATTACTAGAAATGAACCCATGACAGGTACAATTTAAGGGTAAAAATTCAGTAGTATTTACTGACAGAATCGAGAGATAATAGCCTTGATTTAGAGGTCAAATGCAGATGACAAACATTCAGGACCTGGTAAGTATACGTAAAAAATACACTCCTGTCATGTGCAGCTTAAAATTTACTTAGAATGATACTTCTGTACAACAATTTTCATTATGTTAGAAATATAACAATAACTATACAAATCAAAAGAGCAGAATACATTTTCTACAAGAAACAAAACCTCTTACTAGTGAGAGCCAATGACAATGTCCCTGCTGAAGCATTCTAAGAATAATTAGCAATTTTTGGCATAGATGAAAGGAAAAAGTAATGAAGCATAGCGATGTAACACTAGCAAATCATTCCTGGTATCTAACTAATGACAAACTGTACTGGTATTTGTTTTCAGGGGAAACTACTCAGGATCTACCAAAAAAAGGTTGTTTTCAAACAGCATGCTGTCAAGTAACTCATCCTAAACTTGAAATACCTGAGGTATGCTTAAAACAATGGTAGAAGCCAACAGTTGGAACATTTTTTCTGCAGGTTTCTCAATATAGAATTAATAAGTGACAGCTTCCCCCCACACCTTACAATAAAGGCTGCCTCTGCCCATCTATGGTACTCATTTGGTTATGACTGAATTCTTCACGCTTTGCCTCATTCCTATCCCTTGACAGTAATGAGCACACTAGAACAAAAGAAACTATGTTCTTCTACAGACCCTTAAGCACTGGAAATAGAACCATAACAAGTCCAATTTAAGATATAAATGCAGAACTATAGGGCTACAAGCTAATGTTGCCTTTTTTTATTTACACTGATGTCTGCACAGGCAATGTGGGCTGTTCGTGAAGACCACAGAAAATCAAGGAAAAGTAATTTAGCTCAAACATATTGAGAGAAGAGGCCTGAAGAAAGCGTCTTAACACAGAAATGTTGGCTATCAAAACCTCCAAAACAAAACAGACTGGCTTCATTCAAGTCCAAAGAACTCACTGAAAGAAGTGGTGCCGAGTGTCACGACTTAGTTTGCTGTTCAGGTGCCCAGAGATGATGGCCTTATTGCTCTCAACAGTGAAATAACTATCAAGTATCAACAAGTTATTTGGGGACACGCTACTCAATTGCCCCAGGGTCTGGGCCAATTAACCTAGGCAGTCCATTTACTTTAATTGCCACAAGATTTGCAATGTTACAAAATTTAAAGGCTGGGGCAGAGCCCTGTATTAGTTTCTTTGAAAATACTCCCCTTGTAATACTCACCACTAACTGGTTTTTGGAGATGGAAATTAAATGTTAGCACGTACAGCCCAATGAAAAACTGTCATCCCCAAACTTGAGCTCTAGAGCCAAGTGACTTCCGTCTGCAAATGGCTTAGGCACTTGGGACAGAATTTTCAGACAGATGTCCTTGGACATCTTTTAGTGTGCAAGGAAGACTTTCAGCAGGGGTAGGATGCCAATCTTTTGATGCCCCCCTTCTGCACCAATCTACACACATCAAAACACCTTT
>JANIJG010023040.1:0-23026 GCA_024611175.1 Megaceryle torquata
GCCCCCGCGGCAGCCCCGCGCCCAGGCGCCCCGAAGCAGGCCGCGGGCCGGCGGAGGGCGGCGGGGGCCGCGGCGGAGCCGGGCGGCCATGATGCAGTGAGCGCTCCCACCCCGCGCGGCCGGGCGGGGGCCCGCGTTAGCGCCGCTGCCGCCCGCCTCCTTACATAACCCCTCGGCGGCGGAGCGGGGCTGCGGAGGCACTACCAGCGCCATGGCGAATGACAGCGGCGGCGGGGCCGGCCAGGGCGGCGGCGAGAGCAGCGGCGGCAACAGCAGTAGCAGCAGCAGCAGCAGCAGCGAGCGGGACCGGCAGTACTGCGAGCTGTGCGGGAAGATGGAGAACCTGCTGCGATGCGGGCGCTGCCGCAGCTCCTTCTACTGCAGCAAGGAGCACCAGCGCCAGGACTGGAAGAAGCACAAGCTCATCTGCCGCGGCGGAGGCACAGCGGCGGCGGCGGCCGCAGCAGGGGGCGCTGCCGAGCCCCGCGGCGGGCACCCCCTGCCGACCCGCGCCCACAGCACCGGGGCCGCGGCGGGAGGTGGCAGCCCGGCAGCGGTGGGGGCCGAGGCCGCGGCGGGGAAGGGCGCAGCGCCGGAGGCTCCGGTCGAGGCCGCCCCGCTGACCAACAACCACGTCGCCGCCGCAGCTGCCGGCGGTGAGGTGGAGGCCGCGGCCCAGTCGCCGTCGCCCTCCGGGGATGCGGTGCTGCTGTACCGGGACAAGTCGAACCTGTACCCGGGCGGCGTGCAGGCGGGGCCCGGCGGGGCCGCGCTGCGCCCCAACGGGCAGACGAAGTCGCTGGTGCCGCAGCGGCTGGCGCTGGAATACATCGTGCCCTGCATGAACAAGCACGGCATCTGCGTGGTGGACGACTTCCTCGGCAAGGAGCTGGGCGGGCTGGTGGCCCAGGAGGTGCGGGCTCTCCACCACACCGGCCGCTTCACCGACGGGCAGCTCGTCAGCCAGAAGAGCGACTCCTCCAAGGACATCCGCGGCGACAAGATCACCTGGGTGGAGGGCAAGGAGCCGGGCTGCCAGACCATCCGGCTCCTCATGAACAGCATGGACGATCTCATCCGACACTGCAACGGCAAGCTGGGCAACTACAAAATCAACGGCAGGACGAAAGTGAGTGTGGGAGCCGGGACTCCCTGTGCCCCCCTCCCTGCACCGGGTGGGGGTGGTTGCGGTGGGAGAGGGGCGGCGAAGCCGGTTCTTCCCTGGGCAAGGGCGTGTATGCGCGCACGTGTGCGCCTGTCTGCCGGTGTGCGTGCGTATGCGCACGTCCGTCTGTCTGTGCGTGTGTCTGTTTGTCTCTCTGTGCGTGTGCTCTCCCCGCAGCCGCCTCCCACCCGGCCACGGCGGGACACTCAGCCACGGGCCCGGGCCGTGTTGGCCGCAGCCTCGGCGGCGGGTGGGTGTCGACCGCGGTCAGCACCCGGGGATTTTTCTCCACCCAGAAGGTGTGAAAGGGTTTGCTTTTCTCTTTGCTTTTCCAGAACAGGGAAGAAAAAAGTAAAGTAAAATAACAATAATGGTAATTAAAAAAAAAAACCAAACCAACTAACCAAACAAACAAAACAAAAAAACCCCCAGTCAAAACCGATCTCATTTATATTCTTGCGTTTTTGTTAAAAACTTGACCTGGAAGTTTATCCGTTAGGAGATGATAGTAATTTTTTCTCGTGGTTTCCCGAAAAATCTGAAGGCATTATACTCTTTAGCTTCTGAAAACCGGGATTATCGTGTGCTGGGCACTGGCTGCAATGCGTACCCGGCAGGGACAGCAGCGCTCGCCTTACCCTGACCAGAGCTTGCTGAATAGTATGAAAAATTCTGTGCATAATGTTTGTGGGTTCGCATGAATGGGTCGGATTTTGGCAAGTCCCGGCTAAGAATGTGGCCTGCTAAGTGCTGGGCTTAAAAATACGGATAGGAGACCCGCGTCGGTAAGCGAGTGCCCAGTGGCATTGTAAACTGGTGAGTTACACTGCGACCCTCTGGCAGTTGGTGCTGCAGTGGGCAGCGGAGTCACAGCCCTGAGGAGCAGGGTGGCTTTGGGGAGAGATGATTTTTTTTTTTTTTTCCTGCCATCAAGTCCTTTTTTCTGCAAAAGCCTTACTCTTTAGCTGCTTTTTGAGACTTGAGAACCGAGTTAAAATCTCCCATTGTATTAGCCTAATTTGCAATTCTCTTCCAGTCTTTCACATAAAATTCACGCCCTTGCTAGAGGACTAGTAATGAATATTCATCAGTCTCTTTTCCGTTTAAAAAAAAAAAAAAAAAAAAGGCGGGGGATGCCCCTTCACAATTTGCTACCTCTATTAAAACATAAGGAAGCTAGTGAATTGGTAGGAACCATCCTGCCGTGGTGGTTGCACTGTCACAGACAGTCTGTTGTTGCTGCAGCTGCAGAATCTCAGCTGCTAGGAAGCTGCGGGTGGGAGGAGGGGAGAAACTGGAAGGCAAAAAACAGGATTGGATTTGTTTGGGGCACGGGAAATTCCCATGATAAATTTTTAAATGCAGACCTTTTTTTAAATGCCTTTAGTTGAACCGGTACTGTGCTAAAACTTTTTGACGGGAGCATGGTCTAGATTTATCCTAGATCCCTGTGACTTCTCTAAACAGATTTGTCTTGTGGTCTTTGCTTCAAACTTATACTCTAAAAATACCGGTGGCTTTGCTGGGTTTCAATTTTATGCAGCAAAGAGGAATACTGCTTCTGGTTTTATGTGCTATGCTTCTGTAAATAATACATTCCGGGGCTTTAGAGAAGGACTTCTGGAATTGTAATCCTAAATCAAGGGTGTGATTCCTGGATTACTGTATTTTACGTTTCTAAGTAGAAACTGATAATTTTGCTAATTGTGAAAGATAGAGAAAAATATCTTCATGCTGCACTGCTTTGCAGAGAAGCAACAAAGCAATGAAGATTGACTTGGTTTTCAGTCATTGCTGAAATTCCTCTGTGTTTGGGGGATTGGAACAGGTACAGGGATCAGATCAGTAAAGGTGCAATGCTTTACTCCTTGGTGGTACAGAAATGCATTACTTTTTGTCTTTCACCTTTCCTAGCTTATCTCCTCACATAAGTCAGTGCTTGTAGTGCTGCAGAAGTTTCAACAAGAGCAGAATGAAAACTGTCAGTCAATCTCACAGATTGACTTCTGAGTTGAATAAACAGAAGCAGTTGGTGAGAACAGATGGACAAGTCACTGGAAGAGTTTGATCTTCGAAACTCAGGGTTTATCAGTGTTTGGGAATGCTTATTTGTAAAGTTGGCAGGTGTAGGATTGATGAGACTTTCAACTTCTCTCTTCCATCCACGGAGAACTGCATCTTTCCTCTGCCTTTAAAACCACAGCAAGCTGAGTTGAAGGGCTCTGGTTGGGGAGCAGTCTGGCAGTGAAAACTACTTCTGTACACCCCTTCAATGCTCCTGTCTGTTTAGAAGGGAGGAAAAGGAAGATGTAAAATAAACACAAAGACAACTCTTGGTTATCTGAAGTAATTTTTTTCTTCACTTCTTGCCCCTGCTTTTTCTGAATTGAGGTTTGATTGCACTGGTGACAGTCCAGGTATACGTTTTATTCTTGGCAGTATAGGTAAGTGCAACAGGGATACTGTAATAGCTGCAACAAGTTACTCTGGAGCTTTTCTGTTAGTGCACTTTGCACAGTGACAGCTGCTTAGTTCATTTAGTCAAATACAATCTGCTTTCAAATCTGGATGGGTATGTTTGGTTTGCTTTCACAGCAAAGACATTTTAAAATTAATAATCTGTGTGTAATATTTATTCTTCCTGGTTTCACGTAACAGGACCAAAATGCTTGGAAATGTAGAACACCTTGATCGACTGAGCTCTTGGAGAATAATTTTACTACTGCACTGTGTGTATGTTGCAATATTGTGGTTTGCATAGTTGGTGTGTGGAGAACTTAGTGTACCAGTTTACTGAAGGTGCTAAATAAACCAGTTTGCAGCATTATGGTGAAATTTGTAATTCCCCAGCATCTGAACTAGCAAAAAGAATTCCAGCCCTCAGGTATCTTCTTGCCCTCTCTAAAGCTCTACCAGTGCTAGCTGCAGAAGGTGATGGGGTGGCATGGTGTTAAAATGATTGCATTTTGGTACAGGGGCCCTGCTAGAATTGAGCTGTACTCATAAATGTCAGGGATGCAGATGTGTTGAGGAGATCTGGAGTGGTGAAGTCTATGAGTTTGTGTTTCCTCAAAAAGCTAACTTAGAAATCAGATGCACAGTGGTGTAGCTTTGAGTAGAAGGTTATTTTGTATTTATTTTGTATTAACATGTATTAACAGTTCTAAAGTTGTGGGGTTTTGTGTTGTGGTATGTTGTGGTGTTTTGTGTTTTTTGTTTTGTTTTGTTTTTAATTTAAGCCAAACTTTTTTTTTCCTTAGACCTTTAAATGAAAAACAAGCAAAAAAAAAAAAAAAAAAAACCAACCCAAACCACTTTCAGCCAGTTATATTGTTGTTGGGGTTCACTGCAGTGTCTTAAACTGGCTTCATTTTTGAATGTTGTGTAAGGTTTGGCATTTTGTCACAAGAGCTTTTGTTGAATCTTTAACCTTTACCAGATCTAGTTCAAGCTCTGTAAACAAGCATATCCTATTAGAGGGAATGAATCATAAATAAATCCACTCCACAGTGTGCTGAAACTCCTACCCTCTTTCTATTATTGAATCTTCAAAGCTTTGTTAACTTAATATACCTATGCAGTCTTTGAATTTTACTCTATTTTAACTAGCAGCTGGGTACTTTTACATAATTAATGGATTATTGATCAAAGGTTTTAATGACACTGTTAATCAAGGCTAATTGCTTTTGGTGTTGGGAAAAAACAGCTGTAGATAAAATGGAAGAGATGATACCTAGATTATCACTTCAAATTCATTTGAGGCTTAACTTGTATACTTGTTGGTGTTGTTGGCATTGAACATGCCATTGCTTCTACAAAGTGTCTAGAAGCAGTATGGGAAAAGGAGGAAAAAAAAGTGGATCTTGAGGTGTAGACCCTGCATCTCTTAGACCGTAAAACTATCAGAGAAAAAGCTACATTGTTTTAATGGAATCTGGTTTAAACCAATTTATGTTCCCTGGAGCCAGTCTCTTAATGTTCTACTTTTTTATATTTCATTTTCCTTAAGTGTGAGAAACCTAAGACTTTACATTTGAAAGTCTCTATCAGGAGTTTTGTCTAAAGACTAATTTGGCTTACCTATAACTGATCTACTTAAACAGATGTGGTTCTGCTTAGACCTAACCATTAGTAGTTCACTCTCCAGCCTGAAATGTATCTATAGAGCAGTAGGTACAAACTAGCCAACTACCTTTGAGGTGTGTAGACAGTACAGCAGCAGGTATAAGAGAATAGCTAACTATTTACTCATCTCAGAAGTCCTGACTTACTGCATTCCTTGCTCTTGTTCTCTTAGTCTCTTTCTTTTCAGACTCTGCTTCCTTCTTTTCTCTAGCAGATGGTGGCACATGCTTGCATACGTGAGCTGTAGTGGTTTTCTCCTACTTCCTGTTATTTTCTATTTTTATTTTTCTTCCAACTCTTCCCAAAATACTATTTTTCTTTTCCTTTCTCTTATCAGTTACCACACTTGTACATGCACGCATTTCTGTTTCCTGCCTGTCCTGTTTTAGCCAGTGGAGGTATAAACCTGCTCATCAAAGTCGGGGAATGAAATTGTCCTGAATCTAACTCGGGTGGGAAGGTTTTTTCTCCTTGTCCACACAGAGGTTGAGAAGTGGTTAAGGAAGTGGGGAGCTTTAAGATTTTTTTGCCAGGCTTCTCTTTCCCCTATTGTGGACTCTGCTAATAATCTAAGACTTCATATAAATCTGAAGTTTGCATCCTTCGCTCTTATTGCAGTAATACTCTGACACCCTAATCATTGACTAGGTTGCTAATAATCTCTGTGTAAAAGGACATCTGATCTATCAGTTGTCCATGCTTCTGATTCCATCATACCCAGTGCCACCCATCACCTGACATTACCTTATGCCTTTTATTGGTGAATAAATAGAGTGGATAGACAGTTTGACAGTCCCTGTTACATCCCTTTAGTTTTTGCTTCATTCCCACTCCTTGTAACCTGTCAGAAGATCGTTCACATTGCTGCATTTTAATGCTCTTCTGTCTCCCCACCTCTAATCTCAAGATAAACTGACCTGCTTGTAAGTACTTTAACTGTGGCTTATAATGCCCTGGATACTCATCAGTTTTCAATATGATCCTGTGCATTAGAGCATCCTGCAGTTTCTTGAAGACCTAGAGGGCTCTGGATTCAGACTAGTCCAACTGTGACCTATTAAATTAGCTTTTTTCCAAGTTAGTTATGCACCTTTAGAAAATATTCTTCTAAGAGTGAGTGGATTTCTCTTTTTTTATAAACTAGAAAGAAGAGGGTCTGTGCTCTGGCCGCTTACTTATGTTGCAGCTTTCCTAGAAACATTTTGGATTAATGTTCACAAGGAAAGAGAAATACAACTAAGGAACAGTAATCAGCTGATAGAGCTGAAGCTGTCAACAGCCCTGTAGCACTGAGAGGGGACAGAGGGAACAGGGGAGGAGGATAAGTTAAGTCTGAGTTTTGCAGATGCTGTTTAAAATAGCATGTAGGAGTCTTGAGAAAGATTTCTGGTTCTTTCTGCTCTAACTTACTCTGCAGAATGTTAACAGTGATCATATGCAGCAATAAGATGGCAGATGAAAATAAGAGGTAGAGGAAGGAAAGTGAGTACAGAGGTGGGTGTGAGGCTCTGATGCAGCTTGGGTGAGTCCCACTCTGATCAGAGTACCCAAGAGCTGTGTCTGGGGATCCAGGCTGAGGAATGCCTGTAAAGTTGGGGGCTTCCCCTCAGTTTCCTTGTGGCATACCTGGTTACAGAGATCCTTCTGTGCCATTCTGGGAATTTATTTTGCTGTCATGACATGGATTTATTTCTTGGTAGAAAACTTACTGATCTAATGGATTCTTTATGGATGACCATATGGGTTTGAATTTGTCACTGAGTTGTGGGAAAGTGTGACAAGGTCTCTCTGTCTCCCAGTACATGCTTGAGTTATGTTGCCTTGATACAGAATAGGGTATGACCAATGCTCATCCTTATCAGTTCTTCTCCTGATAGCAATATTTCTGTTGGTGATGGTGTTTTCTTCTAGACAAGTGTGTGGGTCAGTGAAGGATTGTAGGGTGAGTTATGGATGCTCAGCAGCACCAAGTTCTGTTGGGCAGTGATAGGACTAGAGGGAATGGATTAAAAGTAGAGATAGATCAATTCAGGTCAGACATTAGGAAGAAGTGCTTCACCATGAGGGTGGTGAGACACTGGAACAGGTTGCCCAGAGAGGTGGTGGAAGCCCCACCCTTGGAGATTTTTAAGAACAGGCTGCATGGGGCTCTGAGCAACCTGATCACTACTAGTGGGAGATGTCCCTGCCATTGGCAGGGGTGTTGGAACTAGATGCTCTTTAAGGTCTCTTCCAACCCTGACAATTCTATGATTCTATATCCCTGTTGGGATAGAGCCCTGATGTGTGATACATACAGTTTTGTTTGTTCCCCATGTTCAAGCATTTTGGGTCCCAAACAGAACAAATCCTCAAAAGGCTGCCTGTTGTCTCTAATGCAAGTGATCTTTTGATCGAGAAGCAAGGCATCCAGAAAAGATGCTAGTTCATGGCCAGTGAAAATGAAACCATGAACATGGCTGAGATTCTTGCAGGCCCTCCTACTAGGGAAAAATACAAAGATATTTAAGTTTCTGAGGGGCAATTGTAGTGATAATATCTTTGAAGTGTGCTGTGTGTATAGAATGTCTGAGGGTGGGGAGCATCACCTGTGACTGCTAGGAACTTCTCTATAGCCCCATGTCTTAGGCTGTAATTCAATGAATGCTTTTGGCTGGTGCTGCTGGAGAAGTAGTTGTTCTTCTTTGCCAGTACAAGTATTTACATGGCCATCCTGTGAACTGGTTTGGGGAACTGATCCATCTGAAAAATAAACTGGCAAAATAAGTGCTTCTGGTTCAGTGTTCGGATGTTTGTGCTGGCACAGGGGACTGGCAGATGGTTAGACTTTCTTTCAGCGGCAATGCAAATTTATGCCAGCTTAAAGTGTTTGCCAAACTACAGCCTTAGCTTAACACTTAAGGACTGATTATCCCCAAATTTGCCTATGAAAATTCAAACACAGTTCAAGAAGTCTTTCCTGTCTATATATTCTATTTTTCTTTCTTAACATTTATTTCCTTTGTTCTTCCATGTTCAGTGTGGACTCAATTCTTGTCATCAGAAATCCATTCTTCTGTCCTCCAAGGATTTTCCTTGTGACAGTTTTATACAGCAGCTTTGCTGGTCTACCCACCGTGTGATCCCATGAAACATGCACAGGGAAAGCGAGTATTTTCTCCAAATGAGAAGTTGTACTATTTCCCCCCCCATCTCTGCACCACCCTTTCTAGCTTCAAAGCCAATCCACTAGCTATATTTCTTACACTTGTGGGCTGTCCCTTTGCATATTTCAAGGGTTTTATTAGCAGCAAACACATTCTTGTTTCTGTGTTTAAAGGGAGAGTTGGACTGGCATCCTTTATGATGAACACTTTGCTGCAATTTGCTACTGTTTACTGCTGGCTACCGCTGGTAAGGAAGGTCCCTGCTCAGCCACATCCCCTTGTGTGAGCTCCAGCACTCGTTCTGCTTCAGGAGGTCTGTCTGAAATAGGCAATTTCAATACTATCTCACTTTTCTTGCCCTGTTTTCTCTCTGGTGCATTAGGATAGCTGTATGAAATTCTGGGTTGGTTTGCTGTTTGGTTTTGTTTTTTCCCAGTAATTTTTAACTGTGCAACTACAGTTAGTTTTTGAGTTATTGATGTTCTGGAGGTTAGGAACCAGTAGCCTTCTGGTTTGTGCATGTCAGTGATTTCAGTACACTGTGGGTAATTAATTTAATTTTTTCCTATCAGTGGTATTGGTGATTTTCTGACTAAGTTGCTGCTTTGATGTGCTATGCTGTCTCCGGCACAGAATGGGCTTGATACAATACCACACAAAAATCAAGCAGGATGCTTCTCAACATAGCTGTACAGCTACAGCTTGAGAGGAAGAGTTGTCTTCCCTTGCCAGTGGCCTCTTGGACTGAAATTCCTTGGAAGTGATGTCCTGCCAAGTCATAGGACTGTCTGAACAGCAGTTCTCCTCAAATCCCTTGGTTAGTTGTATCAGTAATCTTGACTGGTTTGAAAACATGAGTAACATGTTTTCCCTTTTTCTAGATGATGCTTAATTTCTTAATAGGTTGCCAGCTATTTCCTGCAAGTAGATCACAGAATCATAGAAGTGTTTTGAGTTGGAAGGGACCTTAAAGATCAAGTAGTTCCAACCCCCCTGCCATGGGCAGGAACAGCTCCCACTAGACCAGGTTGCTCAAAGCACCATCCAACCTGGCCTTGAACACTTCCAGGGAGGGGACATCCACAGTTTCTTTGGACAACCAGTTCCAATATCTCACCATCCTCACAGAAAATAACTTATTCCTAATATCTAATCTAAGTCTAGCATGTTAAATTTGAAACTGTTAATCCTTGTTGCTACTCTTCTTGGTTAAGAAGTCCCTCCCCATCTTTCCTGTAGGCCCTCAAGTACTGCAGGGGCACAGTAAGGTCTCCCCAGAGTTTTCTCCAGGCTGAACAACCCCAACTCTCCTAGCCTGTCTTCATAGCAGAGGTGCTCCAGCCCCCTGATCATCTTTGTGTCCCTCCTCTGGACCTGCTCTGACAGGTCCGTGTTCTTATGTTGAGAGCCCCAGAAGAGAACACAGTACTCCAGCTTATTCTCTTTTGTGGTCCTTACCTGCGTTCGTGATGTTTCTAATTCAGTTTTGGTGTTTAGACATCAAAGGTATTAACCATCCTCATTAATATCTGACAGGTTTTGGCTTGAACAAGCTAGGTTGCTATTGAAATTTTGCAAAATGCTGTCTTTCTAGTTGCTACTGTGTTGTCCTGTACTGAGTGCTAGAACCTATGTATGTACCTGTAGGTATGCACATAGTATAGTTGTAGGGAGTGGATTGTTTAGGTAATTCTTTAGTGGGATACTTGTGGGGTTTCCTGTTTCTTATGGTGCTGTGTTCTTATTTTACATTAAGGGAGTGACTGGGAACAATCCAAGGACTGCAAGTGTCTTTTGGAAATGATCTTACTCAAAATGGATCAATATAAGATCTTGAATCATTGGTGTGGTTCTTACAGTACACTAAGGAAATAGTATCTTGAAAGTGGTATTTTCAGTGAACAGAACAGTCAAGTCATTTGACTTCGCAGCTTCTACTGAATGGAGTATATGATACCCTTTTTATCTTCCACATTTGTGACTTACTACTTAGACCCAAGCAAAGGAGGACTAACGGTGACCTTTTGAAAAAGTCATTTGGTGCTCATTAAATGGTTGTATACTCCTTCCAGTTCTGAAGACTGTTGGTTAATGATAGCTGATCAAGCATATTTTCAGTGCAGGCTTGTGCCAGAATTAGCTGGTAAGCGGCAGTCATACGCTTCAGGTTGAAAGAGAATTCACTCACTGTTCAAGGGCAGTGTCTGTCAAAAATAGAGCAGTGCTTTTATGCACATAACAGCTGCTTACCCTTGAAGAATTTCTTGTTCTTTGGTATTTACCTTACTTGAGAGTAGAAATGTGCATACCTGCACATCTAAATGGACATAGTATATGAAGGTAGGGCAGTTATCTACATGTTGTATGGATAGTGCTCTAACAATCAGATGAAAGCTGTACCTGTAGGGTAACTAGTGTGGCCTAACCAAAAAGACTCTTTTATAACCAAGGATTAATTTTACACATCAGTTACACATCAGGGCCAGACCAGTTCAGGGCACATAGTTTGGCCATGAAGGCATTTTGAACTGTACAAATGATGTACAACTTTTGAGCTGATGCTCCTGTGCAGCCTGTGCATGTTGCTGTGAGAGCAGAGCCTGAGACTGCCTTGCTTTGTTTCAGCAAAGACAAGCATTATGGTGAAAATGACACAAAGGTGAGCACAGTGAATAAGTTCAAGAAGTTGTTTTCCCTTCTGGCCCTGACAGGGTGTAGGAATTGTGGTAGTGTCTGTCAGATGACTGTAAGACATTTTAAAATGCAATAAACTGGCTGAAGACTCGAGGGGTTTATATGTATTTGCTTGGGGGTTTGGTGTTTTGGGTTTTTTTGTTTGCTTGCTTGCTTTATATCTATCTATATATATATAAATAGATTATCAACAGAACAAAATGATGTGAATTGACAGTTTGAAATTCTTGGTGAAGTGGCAGAGGTTGTAGGTTTCACTGCTGGCCATACTCTTGCTGTGGCTTCCTGACCTTCTGCTGTGCCAGGATCTGTTATCTTCCTGCTTGCATAGCTCAGAAGGCTGCAGCTATATAGTTAGAACACTCCTGAAGTTACCAGTCAAATTAAACTGAAAAGTTACAACAGTAGACTAAACAGACTGTTGTGATAATATGGAATTTAAATTGCTAGAGATCAAAGACTTGGTCCATATTAGTTCTCTGCACTGTGGAAAAAGGTCCAGGGATGAAATGTGAAAGGTTTGCAAAGCAGTTTTTAGTTGGTTAATAACGTGTGTATCTTGTTGCTGCTCTGTGTCGTGTTTAAGCAGCTAACCCTCACTGTAGACACCGAGCTCCCTCAATAGCTTCTGCTGTATTTGAACAGCGTGTGGTCTGTGCTCAGCTGAAGGCATTGGGCACTTCCAGTTCCAGCAGTTGCTGTGTTGTTGTTCAGACAGCTGGCATGCAGCCTTGCTGCTGTGAGAAAGGAAACTGCAGCCAGCTGATAAGGGCATCTCAAACTGACTCAGTTTGAGCTGGCATATTATATGATGCACAGTGAAATAGATGTTGGCGCATTGAACCTCTGGCTTAACCTTACGTGTGTTTCCTTTAGGCCCGCTGTATGACAGAGCATCAGCCAGTCAGTAGCACTTCATAATAGTGGATTCCCTTTTTCAGGTCATCCAGGGAGAGGCTCAGAGAGCTGTGGCTGTTTGCGCTGGAGAGGACAAGGTGCAGGGGGACCATATGAGTGTCTACAGATACTTGATAGGGAGAGTGAAGAAGAGGGAGCCAGGCTCTTCTCAGTGGTGGCCAGTAATGAAGCAGCGGGCACACTGAAACGGAAGAAATTCCCTTTAAACATAAGTGCTTTTTCCACAGTGAGAGTGACCAAACGGAGAAGCAGGTTGCCAAAGAGGTTGTGGAGTCTCCGTTCTTGGAGATATTTGAAACCTGACTGCTGGTCACCCAACCTGCTTGTGCATGACCCAGCTCTGAGCAGGGGGCTGAACCAGGTCGATTTCAGAGGTGCCTGCCAACCTCAGCCCTCCCGTGGTAAAAAAATACTGCAGTTTGGAGTAGAGGGAATACAAAACAAGCCCACGTTTTTCAGTCTGCTGGAAAAAAACCCTATTTTAAAAATGTCACAGTCAGTAGTAAGTCCTGCTTATTCCATCTCATTTACTTATTAAAGGAACATTATGGTCGGATATGTAAGTAATGTAACATTTTTTTAAATAATTTTGATAATCCAGGTGGTCACTTGTACTGCAGTCAGTGCTGCTGCCTCTTCACTCTCTTCTCCATGTTGCTTGTTTTACTGTTCAGATATGCATATGCCCATTCCACAGCCCCGTGCTAAGACAGATTGCTGATTTAAAGCATGCATACCCTTCTGACTTAAATACTGATCTAATTAAAATTTTAAGAAATAAATTATTTTTTTTTAATTTATAGGGGGTGGTCAAACTTTCTCTACAAAATAATTTTCAAGTTATATATGGTTTTGGGTCCCCTTATAATGAGAGGGCATAGTGCACCAGGGATACCTATCCTTTCTTTTCTAGACAGAGAGAAAAGTGCAATATGCTGTTTCAAAGCCACAAACTACCAAAAAGTGCTTTACTTTAACCTTTCTATATTTTTAATTTTATTTTATGTAGCAAACTTGTAACAAACATCTAGGCAAAATTATTTTCAGTATGTTTTAGTTTATTCACAAAAAATGCCACCACCTAACTTGAAAAAAAGTTTCAGAGCAGTGTGAGGAGGGAACCTTTGAACAGGTAAGAGCCAGGCTTATATATTTTGTCAAGCTGTTGTATAAATCAAAACCTTGCAGCTCTGAAGTTACAATCCTCACCCCTCATTCAACTTCTAGCCATTTTTCCTTCATCTGTATTCCTCACATGTATTTGCTGCTCCTGCCTGTGCTCTTCTGGAGACCTTGGTCTGCAGTGGTTGGTTCTGAGGCAGACTGCCCACAGCAGGGCTACAGAGGACTAGGCTTGCCTTAGCTGCTGCTCTCTGCCAGGTATTCAGCAGTTGCAGGCACCCTGTCAACAGGCTATCCTCTGCGAGGACTGTGTTGCAAAGATAAGAACCACGTGCCTCTTGGGAGATGCCAGTTTGATTGCCAGTACCCTATATCTAGTCACAAAGTGAAGCCAGATGGAGTTGTGCTCATCTGAAGTGACCTTCTGTATGAACTAGATGCTAGACCACCCCTGAATTGCAGGTTAAAAACTATGTGTTTTTGGAAGTGTCTCCATTTCACACAAGTATTCATCATCTACATTCATACTATTATGTATTTGTAAATAAGCAGTAATTGGTGTGTATATGAAGCTTCAAAGTATATATATAACTGATACTCTTATATACCATCCACCTTCTGGCAATTCAGGAATTCTGAGCAAGAGAATGCATCTGGACCAGGCTCGTAATAAGCACAGATGGATTGACATTCTTGCCATTAATTAATGTCATCTTGTTTTAAAAGCCATTTGTACTTTTGGCTTCTGCAACATCCTGTAATGAGTCCCCCGGTTTGATCTGATGGAGAAAGAACTCCTTTTGTTTAAAACCTGCTGCCTGATGATTTTAGTGTCTCTTAGACTCCGCATTGCGAAAACTCTTTTCCTAGTAGTTTTACTTTTCATTATTTTAAAAATCAGTCATTTGCTTCTATACATTTTTCATCTGACACACTTTCCCTCCTCACCTGAGGAACTGTAGTCTTTTTAGTAGTTCTTCAGATGGGTACTATTCCCACGTTTCTGGTCATTCCTGCTGCCCTTCTGTGCAGCTTTTCTGGTTATTCTAATCCCCCCATCTAAACCAGAAATATTGTAGTTAATGTTACAAGTTCGTTACGGATTTCTATGCTGGCAGACTCGTGTGTTTTGTATCATATTTCCCTGCCTAGTTCTTTATGACTCTTGAGTTGCCTCTGCTGCTGTGCTGAGATGATGTTCTTAGGAGAACAGCCTGTATTTACTACATTTTTTTTTCTACAGTTATGCTATCCATTTTAGAAGACATCACTGTGTATAAGTAGGCTTCTGTCTGTTTGCCCGCTGGTGGTCTTTCTGTCCGTCTGTCTTTCAGCCTGTCTGTCTTTCTTCTCCCCACCCCACCTCCCCCCAACCCCCCCCCCCCAAGTATTCCTTTGCACACTTACTCTTTCCCGAATTTCACCTACCATTTTGTTGTCCAGGCACTTAATATCATTTTATTCTTCCGTGCACCTTTCTACTGTCAGGGCTGTAGTTTACTCTAGAGAAATTCCTATTGCAATTTACTATTTTACTGCTCTTTGTTTTGCCTGTTCCAGTGCTTTGGAATGTCTTGGAAGTAAGATCTAAGCTTAAAATGCTTTGTACTTAAATTTTTTTAATTTTTGCATTAAAACTAATGACTTGAATAATTTTTTATTAAATCTCCATTATAGCACAGAGAAAATGACATGTAGTGACTCCCCAAGGCCTCCTAACATCTGGCGCAGACTCAAGAACAACACAGGAGTTCCTAGACTGGAGTCCTGCCTTTTTTCCTTAGTGAAAATAGAAAATGGGAGTGGTGTCTTTCATGAGTTAAAGGCTATGCCAAAATTATATTGTAAGCTGTATAGGTAATAAGATAAGCATATATTGTTTTTACTTATTTAGTCCTGTAACTTTATAAAGAGCCTTGTAAAGGTGGCAAATAATATTTCTCTGAGGGACAAGAAATGTAGATGAAGATACTGCTGATTAGCTTTATTTGCAGTTTAGGTCTTAGCTCTTCTCATACAGCAACATAAATGTTGCAGAGGTGTTTCTGACTTTTTACTGTGTCTCTTTCTGCACTCACATCCTGCTACTTCAAAGTTACACACCTGTTGAAAGACAAAACTAGTAACAAGTAATCCTTTCTCACCATTGATGCTTCAGTTTCTACAGTTCAACTAGTTATAACTCCATAGTACAACCGTAGAGAAAAATAGAATAAGTAAAAATTCCAAAACAGTTTTGTTTTTTTTCTTTTCTCCCTGCCCCTCACCTCTTCTCCCCCCTCCCCCCTTCTCTTTTTTTTTTTTTTTTTTTTTTTGGGGGGGTGTACGAGTTTCTAGGGAAAGCGATGGAATTCTTCAGGGGCTCAGTGGGGAACAGAATTAACCAGTGATGGGAAGATGGAGTCCCTTTGATATTTCTCCCTTTGAAAAATCTCTTCTACTTTTTTTTTTTTTTTTTCATCATGTGTCCTTAATTTGCAAGGAAGGGTTATCTTGGCTTGGGAACCCTTCATTAGGGTTGTCTTTACAGAGGATGTAAACTCTTTTCTGGACTAACTTTCAGTCATCATGCTGGAAGCTACACAGCATTGTTTGCATTGATCCTGGGAATAAAATATATTGCAGTCTTTTTACTGTCACTTTAGGATTTGTGTGTGTGCCAAGCTGGGAGACCAGTCGATATGCTTAAGGGCAGAGCTGCCATTCAGGGACATAGAGACAGGCTAGATGTAGCTAACTTTTTGCAAGGCCACTCCCTGTGAGCATTTTATCTTGGAGACAGATTATGTGAGCCCAGTAGTACTGTGCTTGTGCGTGGAGCTGTGGAATTTGCTCCGTTATCACAAGACATGGCTGGCAAGTACCTCTACTCTCCACAGGTCCTTACCCACTCATTCTCATCCCTCCCTCTTCAGTCTTTCTCTGGCTTCAAATTGGTTTTCCTTTTTCTTTGGTTGCACATTTCAGATTAGTTGAAGACTTGGAGAGGATTTCTGTCTTCCTGTGTGAGCATATGCAGAGACAGGTCCTGGTTCTGTGCTCTTATAAATACCATGAAAGAGGAGGAGAAAAAACCTCAAGGACAAGATGTTTCAAAGAGGCTTTCTTGTTCCTGTTGGGTTTTGTACACCAGCTTTTCTGCTTACATCATCATTTTGTGTGGAGTTTGGATTCTGCCACCTGGCTTTTAGAGTGGTAAATTTGGAATTTGAGGTTAACATCTTACTTCTAACCATGATACTTGAGTTACCAACAGTCATAGCAATGTTAATTGACAGGAGCCTTGACAGATAGCATCAACAGGTTTTTAGTTATTGTTCACAGAAAAGGGCTGACCTGCCTTCTAGGAAGAGTGAATAATTTCATAAATATATAAAATAATATTTTTGTTAGTGGCAAGGAGGAAAGAAGGTGGTAACTTTGCTATGCAAAAAAACAAATCCAGGCAAAAAAGTTTCTTAATACCAAATGTAAATGACCTTGGAATAAACCAGATGAGTTCCTTTTTAATCAACTGGTAGTTGGAAATGCAGCACATTTTATTTTTCCCAAGTCATGAGATTTATGTGTTTTTCCATTATACTGGTCTCTTGGGGTATAAATGGCTGTGACCTATGGGGAGAGTGGGAAGAAGCCTGTTGGAGCAGCACCAGGGAGCTCCGCTTTGTGCAGGAGGTCCTGACCTAAAGATGATATTGCTGCCATGAGCATAACTTTGCTATGGAGTCAGCTGAATTGGCATTAAGAAGACAGTAGGGCTTTTGTACTGGTAAGGTTAGGATGGGTGACACAGGAATGGACTGCCCAGGGAGGTGGTGGAGTCGCCATCCCTGGAGGTCTTTAAGGAAAGATTGGATGTGGTGCTTGGTGACATGGTGTAGCTGATGTCACAGTGTTGGGTCATAGGCTGGACTTGATGATCTTAGAGGTCTATTCCAGCCTCAGAAATTCTGTGTTTCTGGGTGATGGGTGGTTTCCTCAGGTGTTTCTCGCTGCCTGGAGTCTTTTGGGTACATTTAGATCTTTATTGTGTTCATATGGCCACGTAGTCCTAGAGCAAATATATTGTATTCCTGAGCCACCCTTCTCCAGGAGTTTCCCCCCTGTGCAGCAGACTGCCTCCTTAACCTGAAATAATGTGGCTGGCTCTGCTGGGACATAAATGGAAGGGGGGGTGGCTTTTGGAGTCACTTCCTGACTCACATGCCAACATCAGCAGTCCTGCTCCTGATGCTTACGGTCAGCTTTTAGCTCTGTGTGGCCACAGCTGTTCCTCAAAGTTCTCCCCAAGCACTGCACAGCTGGAACACCAGTGGATTTATATAATTCCTGTTTAAACTGGATACATGGCTTAAAACAAAACAAAAAAACAAACCCCAATTGTTGTTTAGGAGAGGTCTTATTACAGTGGGATGGTGGGATCATAAAGATGGGCTTAGATGGACACAGTTTGTGTGTGAAAGCCCATAAAAAAGCAGTGTCAGCATTTCTGGGATTTAAATTGTAGACATCTTGAAAGTGTGTTACGGGATGTTTGTTGCTATTTGATTTTAAATTTTAGTCAGACTTTTGTGCAGTGTTAATATAAATTAAAGCAGCACTTTGTCAACATTTCTGTGCATAGTTATATGTTTTTCCTATTTGTAAATAATTCAAAAGAATTGTCCAGACTCTAAAAGAAGTGAATGCTGTAGTGTATGGTGTCAGTGTTGGAATGCTGTGGGCATACTGAATCCTGTAGGTCACCTTGCAAATATCACTAAAAATCATTTTTAAAGTCGCATTCCTCAACATACTGTTTATGGCAGTAACTCCTTCTGTGGTTAAAATCTAGAGGTGGTATCTGGGACCTTGACTTGGACACTTCTGTAAGTGTTTATGTAGATGCAACACATTTAATATGCTTACAGTACACAAATACCTTCAAGTACCTGGCTAATTCTATTACCATGGAGCTGCACAGCACTCAAAGATACCTTTCCTGCAAGCTATATTTTGGTTATATAGTTATTGTGCTCCTTAAAGCAGGGAAATACAAAACAAGCAAGCAACCAAGCAAACAAAAAACCCACCAATTTTAAGTCAGAAATGAAATTAAAATCAAGTCCTTTATAGATCTAGTTTTTTAGCAAAACTATAATGTACAGTTTCTTATCTTCTATAGGGAAGTTCTAGGCTTCTCAGTATGTATAGTTTGGGGGAAAGCGTGATGATGAGTGATATTTAAGTGGCAAGTCTCAGACATTCACAGATACTACAGGGATGTTTTGTTTAAAAATAAAGCCAAAAAGCATGCACCCCTTGCTCACCTCTAATCCTTAGGATTTCTTCCTCTCCAACCTCTCCTGGTATTAAGAGATATAAAATGTCTCCAGCTTTGTAGTTTGGGCTTGTGTGCATGTTTTATTTTTAAGGTAATTGAAGTTCAGTTTATCTAATAGATCTGACACGCCAATTCACTGATTTTATGTCCTAATCTTAAAATAGGTAACCACACTTTGTGTGTTATCCATCAGTGTTCCTGCTGATGTCATGTGGTTTGCTCTGGACATCTGGTGTGTCAGAATACTGTCAGGATATATTTTAGGTGATGTAGCTGAACAAGATTTCTTACGATTTTAGTGCACTGTTGTAATGCATTTTAGTCTTGTGTTAATTGTAGTTCTTAAAGATGTTGCTGCTCTGCTCTCTTCCTGAATGGTTAGTGCTGAGACACTTGACTAGTCTCATGACAGAGCAGAATGTTCTGCCCCATCTGGGGCGGAGGTGGGGAGCTTAGAAGTACTTATTTTCTAAATGGCGTTACTCATTTTGGAGCATTTAAGACACTAAATTTAAAACAAAGTCATAAAATTTGTGCTGATGGACTTCTGTCAAATTTTAGTACAGTACCAAGACACCGAGTCACAAGTCTGCTTCTCTTGGGGGAAATGGGGAGTTAAGGAGGCCAGCCAGTAATGCAAACACACTCTACATTATTCAATATTCGTTTGAATCTGAAATGTATTGGTCAATTTATTTAATCATAATGTAGACATATTTAGGCTGATGAATCAAAGTATGCTTTAAACCCTTGTCAGCTGCAGATTAGGGTGCTATGTTTGCTTCTGGGCTTTTGAGAGAGAACTTTCAGCCCTTGTTGTTTGGGGTTGTCTTTTGTGTTGGGTTTTTTGTTGTTGTTGTTGTTGCTAAGGGAATACTGGTGGTTTAGGCTTGAAGACATTATCTCATGCATCTCTGAATATAAACAAACTTTACTTTTTTTTTTTTTTTAATATCCCCCTTAAGTCAGTGTACAACTCCCTATGTACTTTTTTGGATTTGAAACGAGATTTATTTTCCTAATAATCAGTTAGATTAAGTTAATGCAAGCTAGGCCTTCATAAGATTGAAGGACTGCAACAGTATCTGCACTAGTTTCACTGATTCACTTCTAAAACAGCAACTTTTTGTTAAACTGGCACAATTTTGAGAATAGGCATGTCCTACCTAACTTGGCTAGCAGCCTGAAAAATGCCAGTATGTTCATTGTTAAGGAAGGTACAATCTTTTTTTTCCCCTGAAGCTTGTAAGCTGATTCAGCAATCTCTTTTTGCCTTTGGAGATTTGAGACTTGTAACTTTACAAGCTCAGGTACAGGAAAGCAGAGAGAACCTCATTGAAGTATAAATGCTGTATTTTCAGTTTAGTAGTGGTGGGGGCTGAAGGACTTCAGTTTGGAGTTAGGAAGTGTATTTTAGGTCTTCCTGTTATGTCTGTCTGTAACACTGGTTTCAGTCACTCATCAGTTCACCTTTTGAGATGTGTTTGATTGCTGTACATTCCTCAGGGCTCAGTGAAAGCCTCCATGCAGGGGATGTGCCTTCTGTCCCCACAGCAAGAATCTCCACTGTCTCCCCTGGGTTAATGGCTCTTGGTTGATAATTTAATGGGAGCTTGTCTATTCTATGAGTGTGTGTGTGTATATATATATTTTTTTATTATTATTTTTTTAATGAGATGCACTCATCAAAGTGTGAGCACATCCTACATTTACAGTCATTTCCTGAATATCAGACTTAAGCAACTGCAGTTCTGGGCTTTTTCCTGTGAAGAATTGATGGATTACCCAAATTTGTATGCACGTTTCTTCAGCAATTCAGGAGTTAGTGAACATTTCTTGGAGCCTATGTGTATGCTTGAATGAAAGGAATGATATTGGGAAATCAGTCTTATGTGATCTTGCTGTTGACCACAATTAGAATTGAATGGTAGAGCACCAAACTTTACCCAAAAAATAGCTGAGTTTGTTTCCTGAGTGGCACCCTGGTTACAAAACTCCATGTGGATCTTCTGGCCCTGGAGTGCTGGGCTGAATGCAGCGACTGAACCAGCATGAAAGTTTCTGCTTTCTGATTTGTGTCAGTTTATTAGGATATGTGAAGTTAATGTTGTAAGCAGGTAAACCATCATGTAAAACTGTAGACAAGAGTAAAGCAGTAACTTAATTTGCAGAGAAGTTGAATAATGTGCTGCTGAATTGCTAGGTTGGCAAAGCTTTCTCTAAATTCCAGTCTGGAAAATCAACATACAAATGGCAAGTTAGAAATAGAAATATACTAAAAGTGTTAATTAGTTTTGTCAGACTTTGATGGTATGTTTTGTTGCTTGATTTTTTTTTTATGCTTATGAAATGCAGCTTTATTAAAGCAAGGAGAAATCTTGTATTGGCCGTTGCATTGAAAAGCCAGGGAAGGAGAGAGGTAGGTCAGGTTACCATTAGTTTCTAAACTCCCTAGAAGCTCATGGGAAGACATAATCGATGGACAGAGCTGTGTGCTGATTTCTATTTGTAATATAAGCAGCTGTGTCAAGTCTCAGTTTTTCTGCTCTCCCTTCCTATCTGAGTTAATTTTTCATCTCTGTTCTCAGTTCAGTTTGCCTTTCCTTTTCCAAGCTGACGTCCCTGGTAAAGCTTCTGCTGCCGTCAGCAGCCACAGGAGAGGGGTGATCCATGCTTGTTGTCCTTGCTTTCGGTTGTTTTTTGCTGGAAGAGCAGTTTACTCTGTGCTTGCCAGAATAACTGCTGGGTTTGTTGAGTTGTATGGGATTTTTTGTTTGTGTTTTTTGGTTTGGTTTGGTTGTTTGTTTTGTGTTGTTGTTTTTTGGGTGCTTGGTTGGTGTTTTTGGTTGGTTGTTTGGGGTTTTTTAGGCTGCAGCTGGGTGTTTTACCGTATCTGCTGAGAAAAATGCATCAGGAAATAATACCTCTTACTCCTTTGCTAACAGACAAATTCAGTGGTTCTAGTGGTAACAGTATTAGGAGAGAGGACTTAAATGATTTGGAGCTTCTGTGATGTGTTAGAAGCTAACATAAAGAAGAGACTAACTCAAATTTACAGCTTCCCAGTCTCTCTTGGGGATGTGTGAACTACTGTGATGTTTAATTTTTAAGCCGATAAGTAGCAGTTTGCTTTTGTTTTGCAAGTTCTCTGGTTGATGATGAGTGCAAGGCATGGATTTTTAATGAGAGAATCTTTGCATAGAATCACAGAATGGTAGGGGTTGAAAGGGACCTCTGGGGATCATTTAGTCCAACCTCCCTGTTAAAGCAGGATCAGCTAGAGTGGATTGCACCCTGGACCCATGTCCAGGTGGGTTTTGAAAGCCTCCAGAGAAGGAGAGACTACAATGTCCCAGAGCAGCCTATTCCAGTGCTCTGTCACCCTTACAGTAAACAAGCTTTTCCTCATGTTGAGGTGGAACTTCCTGCGTTGTAGTTTGTGCCTGTTGCCCTTTGTCCTGTCACTGGGCACCACTGAAAACAGTCTGGCCCCATCCTCTTGACACCCATCCTTTACATATTTATAAGCATTGATAAGATCCCCTCTCAATCTTCTCTTCTCCAGGCTAAACAGCCCCAGGACTCAGCCTTTCGTTGTAAGAGAGATGTTCCAGTCCCCTGTGCAGGGACTGGTATTTATTTCTCTCCAGCTTTTCCAATTTCACAGTGTTAACTTGTATGAAAACTTAGTTCTCTAAGCCTTGCTTGCTAGGTCACGGAGGATATCATCATAAAGTTTTACCCCGATTAAAGTTATATGGAAATACTTGGAATAGCTGTGTCCCACAGAGTTTATTTTACCCCTTTCAGCTTCCTCTGTTTTGGGTAAGGCTGACAGAAGTTTGGTTTTGATGTTTTCTTTCTGTTGCAAGTTTCTGTCTCTGCTTGTGAAGAATTTGTGGGAGAGCAGTTATGAATTCAAGTCAGGTTGTACCGTGTTGTTATGTTTCAGTCAGTAATCTTAAGGTTGCTCACAAGATAGTACAGATATAGTCGTCTTTCCTTCAATTAGATTTTTATTTTGTACACCTTGTGAAAAATTTTAGACTGACGTTGTGGCCTAAACTGAAATGTCAAGGATGAACAAATTCTTGAGCAAGAAATAAGTCACAGACAAAACCTAGCAGGGACAGGTCAGATGTGGTTGATTGTGTTGTTTGATTATTTTATTTGTTTTCTTATTTTCTTTTGTTTGTTTGATTGTTTTTCGTTTTGTTTGATGTTCTTTTGGGGGGGGGTTGGTTTTTTTATTGGTTGGGGTAGTTTTGTTTTTATTTTGGTGGTGTGTTTGGTTTTTGTTTGTTTGTTTGTTCATTGTGGGTGTGTGTTTGTGTGTGTGTTCTGTTTCTTCTTTGGTTCTTCATTCCTGTGGGGTTGGGGGTTGGTTGGTTATGTGTGGGTTTTTTGGGTTGTGGGGTTTTTTTTGTGTGGGTTGTTCTTGGTTTTTGTTTTGTTTTGGTTTTGTGTGTGTGTGTGGGGGTTTTTTGTTTGGTTGGTTTTTTTTTTTTGTTTTGTTTTTTTTTTTATTTGGTT
>JANIJG010023041.1:0-12386 GCA_024611175.1 Megaceryle torquata
GGGCTGTTTAGTCTGAAAAGGAGTCTGAGGGGAGACCTTGTTGCTCTCTACAACTCCCTGAAAGGACATTTGTTGTAGAGAGGCAGGCGCTGGTCTCTTCTCACGAGTAACTAGTGATAGAACAAGAGGGAATGGCCTCAAGCTGCACCAGGGGAGGTTTAGACTGGACATTAGGAAAAATTTTTTCACTGACAGGATTGTCAGGCCTTGGAACAGGCTGCCCAGGGAGGGGGTTGAGTCACCATCCCTGGATGTGTTTAAAAGCCCTATAGATGTGGTACTTGGTGGTGGACTTGCTAGAGTAGGGTTAATGGTCAGACTCAATGATCATAAAGGTCTTTTCCAACCTTGATGATGTTGTGATTCTGTTTTTCTGTATACATATGTATATACAAATGTAGGTACAAATCTGTAAGTATACACAAATCCAAAAATTGCTAAAGAAAAATTAACAACCTTATACTGTATTTAAATATTTTACCTACCATAATAATACTGTATGCCCAGATGCCTTAAATGCCAAACTGAATCTGTAAGAATACATAATTCACATTACATTACCAGCTCAGCTGGACTACTTTCACAATCCACCATAACATGTCCTTTATTTCAGTCTTAAAGAAATATTCCTTGTTCCCTTACTATAAAATACTGTATCTGCAGAAGATATTACTATGAATTACCTTCCTCTCAGTTGATGCAACTGTGAGTAGACCTTTGAGGTCTATGATCAAATCCAGCTAATTGAAATATTTGTACGTGTAACTTTCATGCTTCTTTGTATTTCTTTTCTAAAAAATTATTTTATTTTTTGCAGGAAAGGGCCAAGAATAGCCATAAACACAGTTCAGCAGCTGGTAGAGACAAGCTCATAGCAACATTGAGACAGTAGGTAGGTGGGTGTTAACCAATGGATTACTATTTAGTGATATTTTAAATAGATTCTCTTCCAAACACTGGAAACATGCATAAAAGTGTGAAAACATAGATTATGTGATCCTGAAATCTCTCTTTTTAAGCACTGGTATGATAAGATCAAATGTATTCCTCTAGCTCTCCTCCATGTGTTAACATTGAGTAGCATTTGATAGAATATGGATTGCTTTCTATAAATAAATATGGTAACAGTCAGTGGGATAAACAAGTGAAACATGTAGTTCTTAGCAGGTGAAAAGCAGAGCAGTAGAAAACTACTTTCAATATTTAGAGAATATTATGATGATGGAGTCTTAATATCAGGACCAATAGTATTTAATAGTTAATTAGACAGAAATGGAAGATATCTCTAAGTCAGGCTGTTCACTGCCAATAATCTTGGCATAAATTTAAAAGAAGTTCAGAGAAAAGTAATTATTCTTAAGCAGCAAGTGTGTTGGGGCCCCCATTCAGGTACCACTTTAAGGGGAATCTGTGTTATCATTCACTAAGCTCCCTTGATGAGAATGTTTTCTATCTCAAATCCCTCTCAAGTTCTTATTAAAGAATGTTAGAATAACTAGTCCTTTAAGAATAGAGACCCAGTAAGATGGAACAAAAAAGAGAGAGGGGCTTGTAGATACTTTTTTATTTTCTTATCCTTGATAAAACTTGGCTGTAGTCAGTTCATTTCTCGTGAAATTTGGCAGGTGGGTGCCCTGGTGACAGAGGATACAGAGAAGGCAGAGTTACTAAATGCCTTCTTTGTTTCAGTCTTTATGCTAAGACCTGACCTCGGGAATCCCAGTCCCTGGAAGAAAGAGAAAAAGCCTGAAGGAAGGAAGATTTTTCTCTTCGTTGAGGAGGATATGGTTAGAGATCATTTAGTCAAACTGGACACCCACAAATCCATGGGCCCTGATGGGATGCACCCAAGAGTGCTGAGGGAGCTGGCTGATGTTATTGCTAAGCCACTCTCCATCATTTTGGAAAGGTCATGGAGAACAGGAGAGTTTCCTGAGGACTGGAAGAAAACCAATGTCACTCCAGGCTTTAAAAAGGGTGAGAAGGAAGACCCAGGAAATTACAGGCCATTCAGCCTCACCTCCATCCCTGGAAAGGTGACAGAACAGCTCATTCATGTCTAAGCATGTGGAGGGAAAAAAGTTATCAGGAGTAGTCAGCATGGATTCACCAAAGGGGAATCATGCTTGATCAATCTGCTGGCCTTCTATGATGCTGTGACTAGCTGGGTGGATGAAAGGAGAGCAGTGGATGTCGTCTACCTTGACTTCAGCAAAGCTTTTGACACAGTTTCCCAAAGCATCCTCATAGGTAAGCTCAGGAAGTGTGGGTTAGATGGGTGGACAGTGAGGTGGATTGAGAACTGACCGAATGACAGAGCTCAGAGGGTTGTGATTGTGATCAGTGGTGCAGAGTCTCGTTGGAGGCCTGTAACCAGCGGTGTTCCCCAGGGGTCCAGTCTTGTTCAGCATATTCATCAATGACCTGGATGAAGGGACAGAGAGTACCCTCAACAAGATTGCTGATGATACAAAACGGAGGAGTGGCTGATACAGCAGAAGGCTGTGCTGCCATTTAGTGACACCTGGACAGGCTGGAGTGTTGGGTGGAGAAGAACTTAATAAAGTTCAACAAGGGCAAGTGTAGAGTCTTGCACTTGGGGAGGAATAACCTCATACAGCAGCATAGGTTAGGAGTTGGAAAGCAGCTTCACAGAGAAGGAACTGGAAGTCTGAGTGGATAACAAGTTAAGCATGGGCCAGCGATGTGCTCCTGCGGCCAAGAAGGCCAATGGTGTCCTAGGGTGCATTAAGAAGAGTCTGTCCAGCAGCTCAAGGGAAGTTCTCCCTCTCTACTCTGCCTTGGTGGGGCCACATCTGAGTACTGTGTCCAGTTCTGGGATCCCCAGTTCCAGGTAGACAGGAAACAAATGGAGAGAGTCCAGAGGAGGGCTATGAATATGATCAGGGCACTGGAGTTTCTCTCTTTTGAGGAAAGGCTGAGAGACCCGGGGCTGTTTAGCCCAGAGAAGAGAGAGAATCTTATCAATATCTAAAGGGTGGGGGTCAAGAGGATGCAGCCAGTCTCTTTACAGCAGTGCCCAGTGACAACAGACGAGGGACACTAACTGGAACACAGGAAGTTCCATTTAAACATAAGTAAAAACTTTAAGGCTGAAGGAACACTGCAACAGGCTTCCCAGAGAGGGAAGGGACCTAGGGTTCTAGGGACCTAGAGGTCTCTAGACCCTTTCAAAACTTGCCTGGATACACTCCTGTGCATCCTGCCCTACACGATTCTGCTTTAGCAGGGAGTTGGAGTAGATCATCCCCAGAGGTCCCTTCCAACCCCTACAATTCTGTAATTCTGTGATTGTGTGGTTCCATGAGTAAAAAAAGGAAGGTAAAAGACTATTAAAAGAGACCTTAATCCATGTAGGTGCAATTATTATCTTCTCTTTTCACTAAGCTTTTGGCCAAGAAGCATTGGGCAGATTCTGTATTGTTAGTGGATGGCAGAAGAAACCTTCACACTGAGATTCAGAACTCCATTAAAGATGAAAGTGATGTCAAACTATCTGCAGTTTCAAGCAATTCTGTTTGCTTCCATGGAAGAGTAAAATAAGGGTTATTGTTTGTTGCTGTCAGCTGTTTATGTGTGTCTACTGGTAAAGGAAATGACAGGCAAAGCTAGCAAAGGTCTTAAACAAAGCTAGAACTGCCTCAGAAGATGCAGAGTGGGTGCAGTTAATACAACATAAAGTGGGCTAATTATGTACTCCAAGAAGCCTAAGAAACTGGGAACCCAGAGAAAGCAACATACTAGCACATCTCCTCTCCCTTCACTGCTGAGGACTGCCACCCAGAACTAACTCAGGGAACCCTTTGCAGAGCACACAGAGATAACCATGACTCCTTCATTGCACACCATTAGCCCTTCTTTCCCAGTTCATCTAGATAATATACATGTAAGCTGCCATATATTCACATAGTAAATATAAAATTATTTACAATTTTTGATAATAATTTGGCATTTACATGCCTAATTCTCTACTAACATTGACAAATAGTAACTAATATTATTGCTTCCATCAGTGCATGCTATGGGAAATTTGGAATTTGTTATTGATCAGTGTCACAGTTATTTGAAAAATGTTAAATGTGTTGTTCATTGCAGTAGGAGAAACTTATCACCAATAGAGGTCCACAAGGGAACAGATAGACAGCAGAAAGTGGATAATCTGCCAAAAAATTCTTAGTGTATATTTTACAGCCTGAATGGAGACCATTTACTGCTTACAAAATCAGATCTCTTTTGGAAGAAATCAGGATGCCATAGGAATCTAAGTAGTTTTAAGAAAAAAAAAAAGGGATTTTAACAAATGAAGGTCAATTGAACCACAGAGCAATAATGTATATTCAGTAAGCATTTGAAAATTAAACTGATAAATGTAACTTTTACTCAAGTCTTATATTCTCTAGATTTAATTAAAAGTTAAATGTGAACTTTAGAGTAGGAGTGAATGAAAGAACCACAAAAGTTGACTTTGAGGATATGATAAATGTGTGCTGTACAGCTACCTGTTAGTCCTGTAAATCTAATTACGGCAGAAGAGGAGATAGTCTGAATTCTTAGGGTGTCTTCACATGATAAAGTGACACTTTCTCCCTCTCTCCTTCCTCCACTTGCTTTCTACATGTTAAATAGCAGGGAAAGAATTTAAAAATGGAAAAATTTACAGCACAGAACAATATTCACATACAATATTCACAACATTGCTGAATTAATTTGTGGTTAACCTTTGATTCATAGCCATAAACCAGAAAGCTGATATTATAGAGTATTACGTTGGGGGCTGATTAAACTCCATGGCAAACATTCTGTTGGTCTCAAAGAATCAGGGTTTTGACTATGCATTCTATTTGGCATTTTCAGACCAAGATTTATAATGTCAGAAACCTTGGCTCTGTCCTAGCATAAATCCAAAATGTTGGGTGTGTAAGTTTTAAACGAGTCCATTTGTAAGTCATTTGATATAAAGCCATTTCAGACTCAAAGGTCATTGCAGCTTCAAAATGACTGAACCATATATACTGAATGTCTCTTTTTCAGTTAAGAAATTCACTAAAAGTAAAATTACAATCCATTCTAAACATGGTGTGGCATATGCCAACAAGCTGAGGCCAACTGTAAATTCTAGTCTCTGAAAAGCAATCGCAAGATGTCATTTACTTAAGTAATCAGCCAATAGTGTGGCAGAAAGATTTTTTTAAATGTATATTTTGAATCTTCTTGAATATCAATGGACTATTTTAAAAGCTATTCCACAATTCCATTCCACCAGTACAGCCACATAAGTCATCTTAGGTCTTCAGTCTTTCACTAGTAACACCAGCACCGTGTGCTAGCAACTACGATACCTATTTGACATTTCAGAGGAGGAAGATGTAAAAGAAGTTTGCTGATGGCCACCTTCTTCCCCTCCCAACTGTAACACTCTTTTGAAAGGGACATAGGGCAACGACCACTTATCTGTTCTGACTTCTGTCCAACAGCAGCTGCAGCGGAGATGTTGACTTCTGGTAGAACAAATTCATCTGTGGAAAGGAGAAGTCTCAGTGTTATACAAAAGAAAACCCTTGTTTGTCTAAGAAGGGGGATTTGGGTTTTTTTTGGTTTTGTTAGGGGAAAACCAGACCAAATCTGAGAGAGTGAGAGAGGCAAGGCTGCCACAGCTCCATAGCCCCAGGTCCAACTGTCAGTGAGGCTGAGCACACATTCCCAGTACACACACAGTCCACACGAATCAACACAACAAACTCACAGAGCACTCACAAGAACACAGCTTCTCTGGCTGAGCAGGATGGAGGGCTGCTATTGGGAATGAGTCTATGTGCATGTGTACAATGTAGGTGGCCCCACAGCCGAGCTTGGACACCTGGTCTGCCAGCTGCTGAGGCCACAGCCCTGCTTCAGCTGCTGATGCAAATACCCTCAAACACACACAGAGCCATCTTAGACTTCCCTGGTCCCCAGCAGCCACCCCCTATTCCACCCCTGTGGTTTCACTCTCAGAGACCCATTCACCTCCCAGATCACCTCAGCTACTCACTGTTTCACCTGGCTTGATCTTGACTGGTGCTCATATGCTTGTTTGCACACCTACACTTGCTCCAGTGTCTAGCACCATGGGTCACTGTGACCCAAGGTCCCACTCTAGTTGCTGGCATTGACATCCACTCACTGGGGTCTCTGCAGCTGCTGGCACCATGGGCACACAGACCCTCCAATCCATGGTCTGGCTGCAGTCACACCCCTAGACACACAGAGGCACATGAGAGTCCCTCAGCCAAGAAAAGATTAAAAAGTAATTTAAAAGGAATTTTCAAGCTATCACTTTTAAGTAAGCCAGTTTGGTGCTTTCATGTTTACCAACCATTATCCTCCAGTTCTCAAGTCTCACAATGAACACTCATATACTGGAAAATACCAAAATTAACTGGGAAAAACCATAACAAGTCTCAGTTTAAGTGGTATTTCACTTGAAACCTAGAAAATGTGAGCGTTTAGGATCCAGTATTCTTCCTGTATGTTTAGAAAACTGAGAAAAAAAAAATTTTTTCTGAGGACGATAATTACCATTTACAAAAAGTTTCAATATTTTTGAGCAATATTTAGTCCCCAGAAGCCTGTACTCCTATCTGTCTTTTGTAGAAGAAAAGTCTGGTATGTGCATGTTCATAATTGCAGCCTATTTGTGAGCTTGAGGACCAGGTCTGACAAATCAAATTCCTTATTTGGTAAATTAGAAAAAACAATTTAGTAAATAATTTTAAAAGCATTTTTAGAATTTATTACATGACACAGGACTTCTGAGCTGTCTATTTCCTTCTGGACCAATAACTGGAATCCAGGTATGATATCCCAGAGCATAGTGAACAGAGCCTTTAGTTTATCTCTGGAAACTTCATTTTAGGTGAATTCAATCTTCCTCTACACAGAAATAACTGGAATACTTGTGTATTCAGTACCTACCAACTCCTCAAGTGAGGTTTGAATCTGTGCTGTATTGCCCCAGCTGCTGTGTGACTGGTACTTGAGTTATTTGGAGGCTGGGTTACTTAACGACAGGGACTTGTGGTGGGAAAGGACTCTAGTGCTGCCATACCCGAAACTAAATGCAGACGAATATGGATATCTTGAATTTGCCAATTTGGAAATAAAAAGAGGTACTGGGAGTGACTGTTTCCTTTGTGCTGCTTTACAAAAGCTGTAAAATAGAAGGCATGATTTTTGTTTCAAGCACTGCCTCATCTACTAATTTCCCTTTCCAGTTCTTTTCATTCACCCTGTGGTGGTTCAACTCTCATCTCCAAAATTAAAATGGAATTTCCCATCCTCATAGTTTTGCTGTGAGCTTAAAGACCATTGATGTTAAAGCAGTAAAGGCAGTAGTGTTTACAAAGAGGGAAATGTCAGCTGAAAAGTACAGTTGAACAGTGTTATGTGTTTATGCCAATAAAATAAGCATGATTATTAATGTTGGCCATGACTAAAGCAAAATCACTTATAATGAGTCGATTATTTATGACAATATTTTTCAGTTTTTTATACCCAACTCTAATAGTGAGAACCTCATTAAGACAAAGATTAAAACTTGAAATGCCAAACTGCTTGGATAAAGTCCACGTTTGTTAAACCGGTTTTTCTTTTAATAGCTATAGTCAAATAGGTGATTTCCTTCCTTCTTTCTCCTAAATTCTTGCATTTTATCAAACCTAATGTGTTTATAGTTACTTTCCTCCATTTTCTCTCTCTCCTAATTGCAACTATTAATTTTGCTTTTCTTCAGCCATTAAGTACAAAACGTGTTGGTGTTTAATAAGAACCCACACCACCAAACTTAGTTTTCATCTGCCAGTTATTCTGTATCTCTAATAAATATTATCCAATATTCCAGACTCCAACACAGCTGAATTTTATTTCACCTTAGCTATTGTAATTTGCATTTATATATAGTCATTCCCATTAGCCATCCTGCCTTTGTCCCTGTGTTATAGAGTCCTCTTTATTGAAAACTGAGATGAAGTATTCATTTAATTTTTGAGCCAGACCCATATTATCTTTTAGACAATACCCACTTTTAACACATTGCAACTCCACTTTTTTTCCCATTTTCTAGAGTACCTTTTTCACTTGTTGTAATTTCCTTTGCAAGGTCTATCTCTGTTTGACTTTCAACAATTCTGAATTTATGAATAAGAATTAAGTGAGGTCCACCCTATGAATAGTCCTATCAATCCACTGAGATATAGCTCTGCCATTTATTTATCAACAGTACCTTTTCTGTTACAAATGTAGTTGACAATGACTCTATTTTACTCAGTAACCTTAATCTTCCATTGCCTCTTGTTTATTATCCTCTCAATGCCACATGCTCTCCATTACATCTCAAACAGCAGGAACTTACAAATCATATTTCGCAGAAGCCAGCTCAAAACCAGCTGATGTGAATTGTGAACATCTTTGGAGAATCAGTATTGCTTTCCATGCAGACATGTTCTGCTGCAGCTTTCCTCCACTATCTGATTCTGACCACAGCTTAGAAGTGCCTGTTCACTACTTATTTTTCTTTAGCAGAAGGAGACTTAAAGAAAACTAATATAGTAGACAGCGTTGGCCTTGAAACAATTTATGCAGGATTTCAAAAAAGGAGGTGTCAAATATGAAATCAACAAGATTTCATCAAAATCAACAAGTACCAGTTGCTGCTGGATACCAGTGGCTGCAGAAAACAGTAGCCATTGGACTTAACACAGATTTAGATAAAAGAAGTCAGGCAGGCCAAAATGGCCCTGATCCTCTTCAGTAGTTTGGGCCTGTGAGGGACAGGGACAACTGATGATCTAAGAGACTTCATTCCCTGGTTGTGTAAGATCGGAACAAGAGCGGTACACAGTGAGTGAGGTCTAAAAGGATATTTTATGTTGCTGTGCCATGGGAATAATTTCAATACAGTCAGATAGGATAAAGAAAGACAGAGGTCTTGCAATGGCTCCTAGCTGGCTAAATCGAGGATGCAGTATTGAATGGCAGAAACACGGTGTGGCCTTCTTGGAGGGAAGCTCTAAGCTGAAAGTGGGACTGGGGGACCAGAGTTTTCTGAAGTATAGTTCTTCCTTTAGACCACTTACTTGAGTATTATGAACCTCTAAGGTGTGCCCCAAAACTGGGCATGCTCAAAAACTCCTTCCTAATCCTAGCCAATGGCCAGAACATGCTCTTACACAGAGGCTTACTCTGATTTTCTCCACAAAAGCATACAATTGCACTTCTCAATGCTGTTAATATTCTTTTCATCTATATAAATGGTATGTTCTTCAAAGTTATCTTAAGTAGATTATATGTAGTCTCTATGCTCATGTCCTATACATTGAAGAAAAGGTATAAAGTCTTTGATGTTTTGCTACTAAAAGGGACAAAAGTATCTCAATACAACTGCCATTTCCCTAGTGGAAATGTCAGACAAATCCCCCTCTGTTTCTTTTTCTCCTTCGTTTTCTAATAATACACTGAGGAACTTTTAGAAAGAGCTGCATATTCATCATCACAAATGAAACTTCACATTTTTCTGGCTGTGAAGACAGTAATTATAGGTTTGCACTTCTAATTGAAGCATTGATGAACATGCCCCACACTGCAGCAAATATAAAATAATTGTTAGGCAGACTATGTGGTGTATTGGGGGAAAAAAACTAAAGAGAAAATGAAAGCAGCAGCATGAATCCTGATAATGACTACCCCAATGGCTTATTTCCTGGTATCATTTACTGCCAGGAGAAATGTAACCAGTGGGGACAGGGTATTTTTGTAGAAAATGACAAGCTTCTGGTTCTTCCTTAAATAACAATGCACCTGATGCCCAAAGGCCAGTTTCAACCACCCTATTTGTAGGGCAGTACAACCACTCCTGAAGATAAATCAAAGGGGGCAGAAGCAAAATTTTTCCTCTCTGGCCAGTGTCCCCGAAGAACCAAACCAAAAAGAAAAAACAAGCAGAAAACCCAAACAGAACAGATTAATAACTTCCTACATCTCTCAGAAGGAAAAATCCAAGATTACCACTTACATCACAGAATGGAAAAGAAATGGTTCATGGTTGATTGCTCCCTTTCTCCCCTCCTTGTTCAGTAATATCTAGCTGCTTTGTATTTGTGGCTCAGTCTGAGGCATTTGTTAGCAGCATTCTTGAAGCTGACAACAACAGAGAGATGGCAAAACAAAGCAACTCCCCTGTGGTTCTCTCAAGAGCAGCACTAGATCCACAAAGTCATCTCAACCAAATGACTGCTTCGCACAGTTTGAATAAGGGGAATAGAGTCCATCAGTCTGTGAAGGTACTAATACTGAGGGTCTGTCTACCTGTATAACTTAATGAGATAGTTCATAGCTGATGCCAGACTATGACAGTTCACATCAGTGGAAATAAAAACCCTAGGCCTGGATTTTGTTTATTAGAAATAAAAAGCTAGAAAGTTAGGAACAGTTTAGAGCTGGCTAAAATTTTGTTTGCATTTCATCTGAGTAGTGTGGTTGTGGATTGCCATCTGTCTTGTCAGGACACTTCAGTTAAAAATGCAGGACAGTAATAGGAAAATAAATTATCTCTATAGTTCTGACTGTTGCTCAGTTTCACTCTCTGTTGAAAACAAACACAAAACTGGAAGAGTAACAGCCAGAGGGAGTTCTGCTGTAAGCTAATAAAAGTCAGATCAGAGAGCTGTTTTTCCAGATATTTAGCTCATGGTTATTGGTAGGGGGGGGGAAAAACCAACCAACCAAACAAAAAAAAGCAAGGCTTAAAAGTTATTACAGAGGAAAAAAATACTTATGGTAAAACTAACTAAAAGTATTTGGGATTATAAGGGAAAAGGTAGGTTTCTTTTCTTAATTTAAAAAATAAAACTTTATTTTTTCATACTCTTCATATAAAGTTTCATGAAAAAAGAAGCCTGGTCCTTAAGTATCTTAAACCTGACAACCACTTAAATGAAAATGAAACAAACCAACCCAAAATATCATGCAGCAAGAAAGTCCTCTCTCAGTAAAGAGAAGGTACTGAGAGACACACCTAACATTAAGCATGCTTTAGAGTGTTCCTATTAAAGGTTCCTGTCTTCCTGAAGGAACAACATCATGAACCTCCAGGCAGCACTTTAAACCACTTAAATTAAACCTCCTGTGCTCAGCTGCCTGGCATTTCTGAACTAGCTAATTAATGCCAATATTTAGCACAGGAACAGGTGGAAAAACTAATGACTAATTTCTTCTCTCTTCCAACTCAATAACCACCACTATCTTTTAAAAATACAATTCTTAACACTGCCTGCTGATTCCATTTCTTGTCAGCTTCATTGCACCGACACGGGGCTGCAATAACCGAACAGCTGGATGCAGCATTCTAGCACAAGTGGAACAGCTTCATTTCTGCAACAAGCATGTCATCTTCATGTGCTCACCTTACCTCCTCAGGTCAAAAAATGTGAACTCTTCTAACAGGAGGACCAACAGCGTGTATGCTGCAAGTGGCACTAGTTCAGCTTGACTGCTAAACAGAGTAAGCTCCACTGACGAGGAAAGGAAAAGTGCACATTTTTTTTTATTGTATTTTTCAGGCATATGTGCTAACAGTGAAGGAACACAGGCAGATCATAAAATTTAGGGGCTTTACTCAGCAACACAGTAATAAGGGTACTCATCCAAGAGGTTGATGAGTGCATACAAATGCCTGCTTTGAATCAGCTGAAAGAGGAGTGCATGTGGTAAAGCACAAACTTTTCAACTTTTTTTTCCCTCCAGCTTCTTCAGTCTGTCTCTATTGTACACTGGTAGTATTTAGTAACAGCCTAATTTCCTTTTTCTGGTTGAATGGTCTTGTCAGTGATCACAGAAGTTTTGACCAGGCAGGTCTAGGCCTATAGCAGCTTTATAATCTTCAGTTCTGACAAAATTTTTTTCCAGGGTTGTATTCAGGTGATGAAAAGCTCCACAGTCCCCTCAGGGATTTCCACGAGTATGCTTCTTATCAGCACATTGGAAATGTGACTCCTTGTTCTTTGCAAGGCTCCTCTCCATCCTAGGAGCTTCCTCTCTTACCTTTCCAGAATGTTCATACTCTAGGATGAGGTCTAGTTACTGAGAGAACATCCAGGGTGCATCTACAATTAAGCATGAGTCCTATTTATCTTTTTAATATTTTTTAAAAATAATTATCCTATTATATATATAAAAATACATATCCTATTTGTATATTATATCCTATATACCTTATTTATTCAGTTAGGAGATTCAATTATGAGATTAAATTATGAGTCCTGGTAGACAACAAGTTCTCCATGGAACAGCAATGTGCCCTTGTGGCCAGGAAGGCCAATGGTCTCCTGGGG